>OFHS01004026.1:0-15024 GCA_900245855.1 Calvadosia cruxmelitensis | reverse complement strand
AGTCCAACACACCAAAGAATTCCCAGCGAGAAACGTATGTTTCTGACACACCAGCGCCGCTTTTCTCAGAATCTAACTGCTTACGCAGTTCTCTCTGGTAGTATGTCCGTAGGTTTTGAAGCTTCCACGATACTTGCTCATCTGCAAATATACGCATGAACTGTAATTATTGAAACGAATAAACTTGAAAAGGTGCAAAACTCTCCAGAATTCGAGCACAGTTTTTAATCAACTCACAAGTCAACTCTTTGCCAACTGCCCTCGCAAGTGCAGCCGCAGATGCTCGTCGCAAATCCCGACGATGGTAGTTTGGAGACTCTACGTCCCAAAGACACGGATAATCTGTCAATTCTTCAATAAAAATCCCCGTTTCGGCTCTGGTCAAGTCGACCTTTGCACTGGTCTTCTTGGACGCCATTTTGTAAAGTGTGAACCAAGTCTGGGACCGCTGACTTCGACCGCAAGCCTGCTCTCTGATTGGACGACACTACTCGAGTTGGGCAGAAATCGTTTCAAATTTAGAACCAGCTCTATTTCTCCCAACTCGAGCGCGATTTTAGCCCAATTTGTCAGCATGCAACAAATCGCACGGAAATCCTGCGTTCGCACGGCGGCGCGATTTCCCGCCAACTAATTGGCCCAACTAATCGTCTCGTGTGAACGCCGCTTTACAGATTTGTATGCAGCTGAGTCACTATCACTTAGCATGTCAACATAACGAAAGCCATGCTTGCTTATAGATCTCCCCCACATTGCGTTGACGGCCTCTTGTTCTAAGGCTTCTGATGGTGCACCTAGGAAAATGGATGGTCTTCCAAACATCAAGGTCTTCTTTAGACAATTCTCTGTACTCTTCGGGTTTGCATGCTCCACACTACTTGGGCAGCACACGGTAGGCAACAACATGGCCAGTCAATACAAGAACCAACACCATAGATGGATGTAAATACACTTTTCTGCCACATATCATCAAACAACACAGACATAGCAGCGATAGTCTACACTCCTCTATCAATAGCTTTTTGCAAGTGAGCTTTGGTGTCTGCATGTGCCTGTTGAACAGTCTTTGCGGTACGAGCTAGTAAGTTGGAACCTGCATCGATTTCTGAAGCTGTGACATTTTGTTGTGATGTTGGAATGTTTTCATTGACATAGGCGACATGCCTATTGTCAATCCAAATTTCTCCAAAACAATTTTTGGGTTAATCTCGTAAGTGTATTCTTTTTGCTTTCGTCCTTGACACCAGGAGACAATATTTGCGTGTTTGTGTATCCACAAAAACAGGACAGCGAGACACAGGCAGCAAAGCCAGCATTCTTATTTTCATCCAGGCATATCTCAAGGTCAGTTGCTTGCCATTCAGGGCAGTTTTCTCGATTAAGAATGAGTACTAAACTTTCATATGATTTCTGTTGCTATTTATTTTTCTTTTAGACTGATAGATAGGTTCAAGTATACTGGAACAAACATAGCACATCTATACCAGTGCATCAACGTTATCAAATTTTGGCAATCGATTATTGATTGCAACTACAGTATCAGTCGGTTAATATCACCTTGGATATTATCACGTCTCGGTTATTATCACGGAAAGTGAAATTCCACTGGCCAGTCCCTGAGCCTTTCTCTTATTTTACTTGGCTAATATCACCTTGGATATTGTCACATGTCAGACTGTGGGAATGGGACATGAGGCCAGTCTTTTGGGAGGAGCCCAAGTGCAATGCAGCCAGCTTTACTGAGGAGGGGCTCATTGCATCCTTTAACAATATGGACCTTGGTGTGGTAGGACAAAGGTCCCCGTTGAATGGTGACATTAGCAACTCCGTAACTAGTGAGCTGTTGTCCATCGGCGCCTACCAGCTTATCAAAATCCTCAGACACTTTGAATTTTCCAGAACCTCCGAGAGAAGCAAGGGCTTCCCCATTCATGGTGTCAAAGAAGGCACCAGGGTCGGGTAGCCAAGCAAAGGCTTCAGAGGACCGGTCTTGGTGTCTGGTGGTTAGCAACACTTTGGTCTTTCCTGCAGGATGGACTGTCCCAATAACGATTGGGTTGCACACCTGAATATGATTGGCCTCCTTTCGGGGGAGGCAGCGGCAGAACAATGACGACGGTAATGACCTGATTGATTGCATCCAAAGCAAGTGACGTCTTTGGCAGGGCACATGCGTGGTTCGGTGTGCGGGACTGCCCCACCGGCCGGGCAATATGACCCTGGTTTGAGGTTTTTGGCTTCGCCGGGGCGCTTATTGCGAGAGCTCGATCCAACGTGAAGTCAGCAAACGGCTCCTCGAGAAGCTTCTGCTGTGAGGTGCGGTCGAGCACCCCGCAGACCAGTCGATCACGGAGACGGTCACTCTGGAGCTTGACACGATGTCCACACGGCTGGTTGCAATGCTGACAGACGTCATCATCAGGGTACTCGCATGAGTCGGCCAAGGTGCGAAGAGAAGCTAAATTGCTGTCAATGGATTCCCCTGCTTGTTGACTGCTGTGGAAGAAGGCTTGTCGATCCAGGAGTGGATTGCGATTGTGTCTGAGGTAGCTGCCAATATGGTCCAAAATCTGAGGACTATCATCAAGGGCCTCATTAATTTCAAGGAGACAGTTGTCCCACAATTGGAGCCAGTTGTCATGAAGAGAACTGCGCAAGATCTGGTGACTTCCGATGAGGGAACAGTCGCTAGTGAAGTGTGTTAGGTCTGCATAACCTTCAAAACTCTTTCGCCATGAGCGAAAACTTGCAAGAGTGGTTTCCTCTGGGGCAGTGCGGAGTAGCGGCAATGCTATTTTCTTAGCCATGCCCGGATGCAAAGGTGTTTTTTCTGATCAGGACGGGGCTAGCCCATCCTCCTCCCGTCTAGCTAATGGGTGTCTGGAGGGGGTGAGGGCCAATGTGGAGATGGCAGTTTGTTGCTGCTGCAATGTTGCAGCCATTTGTCGCTGATGCTCCAAAGCTGCCTGCTGCGGCAAGCTGGAGGGTCAGCTCATTTTGCTGCTTTTGCTGGCTAGACATCATCGTCATCATTAGCTGCAATGTCTGCTGCATTGGGTCCATCTGCTCGGTGGCAGTTGCCCTGAAAGGCATTGAAGGGCAATCCCCAGTCAGCTCTGTTGCGTCAGCCTCATCGTCATGTTCAGGTTGCACGGGCTTATCCCGTTTGCACCATGTTTGTTGTTCTCGTCGGCTTTATGGAATCAAGTATTCAGTGGAACAAGACAGAAAACAAATAGCAGGGAACAAAAGTTGTAAACCGGGACCGTCAGTATGAACAGAGAGACTTACCCCGGATGGTGGAGCTTGCAGGAACAAGGCAATAAAATGTGGTGGGGGGCAACTCGGTGGTCTATAAAATCCAAGAATTGTGCCAACAAGATGGCAGCGGCGGTGAAGGCAACTGCAGCGACAAGCAGGCGACGAGACGAGGTCGGATGCTCAACGGCCAAAAGACGATTCGACGGTAGGTTTGCACGGGTAAAATTCTATCCACTGTGCCATGTACAAGGAGACGAGAGACAACGAGCAGACAGCGTGAGCAAACTCGACAATTCTACTCAGGAATGACTAACACGAGAATGAGACTCATACAGTATACACAGTACTTACTACAATAACACTACAGTTTGTTTGTTTGTCTGTTCAAAACCAGGCACCTACCACTTATTAGCAAGTACAGAGTTTTTCCTTTTGGAAACAATACGGCTCTGGTTGTGCACGGTTTTCGAATGCAAATTGATGCAGAATCTAACGGAGCTGTTTTTGAAAAGGTCACCTTGAAACCGAGCTAGGTTTTCTGAAAGTTTGACAATGTTTGATGCAATTATTGCTGGGGAATGGGCACCTTGGATTTGCCTTGCTTGCTTTTGCAAACCGTTGCATTATGAATGGTTTGAAAGGATCGATTTCAGTCTCTTGGAACCCGAAGCTGAGTTGAAACAATGCGCAGCATTCGACGCTGTCTGAATTGATGTAGCAGTTCGGACCAGCTATTTTTAATGCTCCTAAAGTTGGTTTTTCTATGTTCAGGTAGGATACACTGCTTCATTGGCTGAAACGAAAAACTTTGATATGTATTGGACTAATTAACCTCCGCCCAAACACACAGCAATGACGTTGCACGCAGCTGCTAACCAGCGCGGACCAGCTAGTATATAAGAAATGTGCTATCTTATAAAATGAGGTTAAGGCTAAAATATGTTCATTCTGAAATCGTACATATTGTACGAATTAAAATGAACTTTTAATTTCAAATGACGATGAAGTGTTTTTTGAACCGTGCCCTTGAAGGCATGGATATCAAATTAAGACGCAAGGAGTTCCAGTCATTCATAGCAGTGACGTTCAAGATTTGCAGCACCCACTTAGTTGATGGTCTTCTGGGCGTGTTGGGTCTTTGCTGTGAGTGTTGTAATTATGAATGTCCGTTTCTCGAATCAATGTAATGGCAGCAGCTATGTGAAAGACGTGTAATTTATTGCATCTCTTGATTTGCCGTCTGCTTTGATGATCCAATCAATTCAGTTCTGCTAAGGTTTCCGAGGATGATGTGTGGGGTGTTTTATTCATAATCAGCTTGGCTGCCTTATTTTTCAAAACTTTTACTTCATCAGCTTTTTGTTGTTTTAGTTCCTGAAGATCGTACTGGCGTATTCTATGATAAACAGTTATAGGTTGGACATATGATTTTCTGGCATGGATCGTGAGCAGATGTTTACTTCTCTTTAAGATTCCAATCCTTTGCGACAACTTTCGCTTGATGTAGTTGCATGGTCATGGCACATCAGCAAGTGTCTGATTGACAGTTCATATGTTCTTTGAGCGGCTTATAGGTGATGTTTAGTTATCCATATAGTGCTCATCTTGTTGTCTTCGGCTGCCCGCAAAAGCCCTTATGGCAAAAGACACATGTGCCCTCTTAATCATCATTGTGCTCCACAATGCTCTAAGGGGCTACCGTTTGGCGATGATTCAAGATAGAACATCATGTGACTTTTGATATGATTTTGATCAATGTGTAAAACTGCAGCGATTTTCATGAGCTGCATGCAAAATGCCTTTTCCCTTTATGATTTACCCAGCTAGCTTCAAAGTAGCCCGAAAAACAATTGCCAAATGGTATTTTATGGCCAGCGATAATCAATTAGCCTAAGACTATTTATGGAATCTGAATGTTTCTTCCTTCAATAGGTGGAACGTTGCACGAATACATCCAAGACAGGAATGAACGTAACATGTTCTTTGAGGAAGAGGTAGGTTTATTATGTTTTCAAGACTGAACGTTATTTTTGAACTTTAGACCTTGTTATTCATTCATGTAGGCTGCCCTGTAGATATCATGTTTGACCTGCGATGTGTCTTTCTTGTAAGAAGTCTCATTTTTGTTCATCTGGAAGCACTAATTTAGACTGCAGAAACGTATTTTGTTGCTTTTCTGTCGCTTACTCAAGTATACATGAAGAGCACAAATGTCAAGAGATAGAAATATGTCTTTGAAAACTGTGATCAGTTCGCAAAATCAGCATCCAAAAATGTGTATAACTAGATCACCTTATTGTGGCCGCTTGTCTTCTCACACATTGTCACCATGGAAACGGGCCTTGTTGTCTCGTATTGTGTACTCATCTTGCATAATGTTAATCACATGTTTCAAATTACAATTCAGTACGTTCAATCTCAACGTATCCAACAGTCATTTTGATTTATTGTCGTTGCATTGGGCTACATTATTCACATCAAAATCAAAACTGGCCAAGAAAGATGTTCTGCTAATATTTCGACATGAACTTGCCAGAATTCCCGTTTTGTTATAAACCTGTACCTCTACCAGAAATAAATCTCTACCGATGCAAAACCTTGTTCGACTTAAATTAATGGCTTAAGTTACCCAGTTCCCAGTATAATTTCTCGAAGTTGCTGTTGAGTTTCTTTTAACATATGAGAAAGTGAACGAGTAGTGGTTGTGATTCAGATTTCTTAAGCTGCCTTTTGTTTCGTTAGGAACTTGATTTTGCCAGATTGCAGTTGATTATTTTGAAGAAAGAATGAAGGCTGATTGAGATTTGTTTTAAGTAATTGGCACATGTTTGAGTCTTTTAAATGGGTCAGCTTTATTTTTGTTGCAATGACTGTATTTTTTGACAGATAATGACCCTGTATCTGTTTACTCAATCAGTTGTCGGTGTGGTCTAGAGGCTAGTACGTGTGGCTGCCAGTCAGGCGTACCGGGTTCGACTCCCGGGCCAGCCAACACATATATTCGTTGTCATCTGTGGTTTTAATTGTCGAGGGCCCCAAGGGAGACAAGCCATTGGCTTAATGGGCTACCCTCGTTAAATAAATAGACATTCATTCATTCATTCAGTTAATATTATCTCACAAAAGTGAGATGTTGTGATGTAATCCTCTAATGCAAGCATGGTTACCATAAATGACATTCAATAGAAACTTTAACGCATGTGACCGCTTTGTTGTTAAGCTGCGATATGTTTTATATAAACATCTAATGTTGCTGCTGCTTTCATCGAGATTGATTTCAGTTTAAAATACGTTTCTATTTTTGGTAGGAAATTCTCCGTATATTTGGTCAAATCCTCCTTGCTCTTCAACACATCCACAACTATCGAATATTACATCGTGACCTCAAAGCTCACAACATACTGCTCAACAAATCGAGAAAAATTGTCAAGATTGGGGATTTTGGTATTAGCAAGGTCCTGACAAAGACTAATGCAACAACAGTAAGTTATTCTTTAATATGCCAATTTTCACTGTGAATTCAAACTGTATGAAATCCAGGTGAAAATTCTGTGAAGAACTGTATGAAGACCATATGAATTAAGTGCATGTTTCACATGGTTCTTCGTTATTTCTCAAATTCACATGTTTTCTTTGTCTTGTTTTTCGTTTGGTGCTTCCTGTTTCACATGTTTCTGCATTTATTGCGCTTGTACCTCTGTTGATTTTATGTTACAGTTCACTATTTTTAATCTATTCATCGTTTTTCTAGATCATTGGCACATCTCATTACTTATCTCCTGAACTTTGTCAGAATCATCCGTATCCTTGACTATTTCTGATATTGGGTATCTTGCTGTATCTGTCTTAGATTGTGTTGATGACAGTGAGTGTTTACTGTATACAATCCTTCTCATTCTTATTGTAGATCGACTGTTACTGATTTCACTATGAATCCAAAATTGTGTGAAAACCATTTGAAACCCATGTGATTTGCAAAGCACCCTCCATAAAACCATGTGAATTAGAAACAAAAACATATAAATAGGCACTTTTCACGGGGTTTTCACACATTGTTTTCACATGGTTTTCACATGGATTTCACACAGCTCTGGTTTTAACGTGTGATTCCAATTCATTTTCGCTTGGTATACTTTTCTTTCTCTGTTGACTCGTATTAAAATGTGAAGGTTTATCATTTTGACGAATACTTACCTTGACTTTGACGACAGCTATAACCAAAAGAGCGATATCTGGGCCACTGGT
This sequence comes from Calvadosia cruxmelitensis, assembly GCA_900245855.1. Taxonomy (NCBI): domain Eukaryota; kingdom Metazoa; phylum Cnidaria; class Staurozoa; order Stauromedusae; family Kishinouyeidae; genus Calvadosia; species Calvadosia cruxmelitensis. Next base: position 7,518 of record OFHS01004026.1, on the reverse strand, counting down.
TGTATCCTATACGAGCTGTGTACAATGAAAAGACCATTTGATGCAGATGTGGGTACATTGGAACCCTGTTAATGTAACTGTGGTTTTCAAGCCAACAGTGGTTATAGTAAGCGAGTATAGTGTAACCCGCTAATATCACCCCGGTTAATATCACGATCCGCTTAATATCACTTCAGTTTTAGAACCAATCTCAGCCAGAATCAGCTATTTGAACAGCACAACTCGCTTATTAGCACAATTTTTTACTGTGTAACCATATTGATATTAACGAGATTACACTGTAGTGATATTAAGCGAATACGAATAATTGATTCTGATGTATGAATGCAAAAACTGTAGGTTCCATTCACTATGAATGGGAAATGTGTCAAATCCATGTGAAGATTTTGTGAATAACTGTATGGAATGGGCACGTTTCACAGGTTTTCCCCTTTTTCAAATCTGCAGCATACATTCCATCCACATTGTGTTCACACATTTTTACATTCACAATGATTGTTGAATTCCACTATACTTCTATCATTCATGCCACCATACATTATTATACTTGTGCAGGTGCTAGCTCTGCTTTATCGGGCTAAAGTTCAATCCAGTTTTTGTAGAACTAGTAGTTTTTGCTTCCTTAGAAGATGGGTTGAATGGCATTTGGATCTGTTTTCACAGGCCTCAGCTGCACTTGTCCTGTAGCTGATGCTCGGTCCATAAGCGCCGTTCATTGCAGCCGTATGTCCACTGTAAACACTTTCACTGGAAATTGTATCCGCTTCACATGTTATTCATTTAAATTGATAAAAATACTCATTCCTTGCGATATATAATTGATGACATTATTGTTGGCAGTAAAACTTTACTATATGTAGAACATCATTTTTGCATTTGTGTGGCATTTTGAAAGCTTTCAATTTTTCCCTCAAACAATGTAATAGACGACTAGAGGTATTATGATTGCAGGTTTTGACTGTAATTCTTCTCACCAATCAATCAATCACTAAATCTATCAATCGGTGAAACAATTAGTCACTTAATCAGCCAACTTTTTGACCAAGGAAACGCATGACAGTACGGTTTACACTAAAAATAGGTGCAGCAAGGTTTGAGGATTCAAGAAATTGTGTAATCGGATAAATTATAAAAAATGCTTTGTTACAAATTTATCATCTGGAAGGAACTCTTGTTTTAAAGAGCAAACTGTATTTTATTTTCAACGTATTTATAATATCGACTCTGTCAATATTTTTGTTTCAGAACATCAATGCCATTGTTTGCCGCATTATTCGTGGTCAATACACTCCCATATCAGAGCACTTTAGCAACGAACTGAAAGAATTGATTACTTGTTTGTTGAGACTGGATCCTGCCAAACGACCAACTGTAAGAAAAGTTATGGCAATGCCAGTCATGATCAACGTCCTCTTTGATTTGCAAACGGACATGGGGAGAATTCCGTGCAGAAGGTAAGAGACAATTTTGTTTGTTTGAGTTTTATGCAATTGCATCAACATTTTGATGACCTCAAAGTCCTCAATTTAGATTCTTGGCTGGTTATTATGGTAACCTGTGAGTATGTAGAATAGACCAGAGTGTTGCTCTTTTTACCTTGTTATCATTCTAATTCTTGTCCAAGGTTGGCACGTGCCTGCATTGTTTCAAACGTATTACATCAACAGTGACTATAAATCATTAAAGTCATTTCCTCATTTATGGACAAAGCCCAAACAAAATTGAGATATGGTTGAATAGTCTAAATTTTTAGACGCAAGTATACGTTGAGCCAGGTTTTCAAGGCAATTTTTAAGTAGCAGCAGTTTGCCTTGCACTGTGACCAACGGACACTCTGAGATGCAGTGTTGGATGTCTTTGACTGCTCCTCTGATGAGGCTGGAGGAACATGCTTTCCGGCCTATCGATGACTACCTATGGCGGAGTCTATGTGTCATCATGGTTTTGCTAATTCCTTTACAGTCAAGCCTGTATTAGCGGCCACCTCTATAGAGCAGCCACCTGTGTATAAAGGTCACTCTTTATAACCCCAAAATGACACTTTCTATAGAAATCAACCTGGAGAGAAAGGCCACCTGTCTATAGAGGTCATTTTCCTCAGGTCTCAAAGTTGACCATTATAGACAGGATTCACTGTACTTATCCATCACTTTATTTCTTTGCTAGTTTGTGATTTGTCGTCGTTTAATTCTTCTGATGTAATTAATCATAAACTATGGAAATGTTCATGTGTTTCCATGACGAAAAAGATGAACGAGATGTTTGCTAACTTTGCTTAACATCACCATGATCACTTTTTCAACAATAAACACTTTGACCAATATCATAGTTGCTAGCATCAATTATCAACTAATAATCCAATCTTAACATCATTATCCCTTATATAAATCACTTTTATTGATCAAATGTTATTCATTGTAGAAAACTCCAATGATCTTATTTATCATACTTTTATGTGTGGATTACAAAACTGCAAAAGCCTAGCAGAGTGGTCAGCACATGATCCACATAATAGACAATTTGCAAAGCTTCTATGCAACTTGACAAATGTCATTGTCTCTTGATCACATCCAGATTATGTCCAGTGCTCTTCGTTATAGGAATTTGAATTTCCAGATTTGATCTTTTGTCGAGTGTATTTCAATTCTGTAAAAATAATTTCAGGCCTCCCAAACCTGTCAGTGGTTTTGCGTCTGCAATGCCTCCTAAGCAGCGATCAATTTCTACTGACGATGGCACTGTTGTAGCCGTGACAAGCGGCAAGAAAAAGCAACGACAAGGGAGTGAGAAGAGTTCAAGGAGTAACACATCCATGTCGCTGCATTCCATGACAGGTTGGTAGAGCAGTTATTTTTACATTCTATTTCTGTCACCGTTGTAATTCTGCTTCATGTATACTTTTTGTTATTGCTGGTATTTCCGTATATGTTGCTTTCTATGTAGAATGTGTATTGATCACTTTCATAATGGTGACCAATCAGTACTCAATAGAGATAGCCGTATTGACAGAAGGTTTGGCTTGTATCTGTTTCCACATTTGTTTTTGGATGCCCCAAGAGTGCTCTATCCAAATATGTGGATCATCTCCATCTTTTCTTGTTCCCATCGAAGTCGTCTTGCGTATATGCAGAGTCTACCTCAAGCTAGAATTCACAAACATTATTAAGTATGTTGAGAGAATTGCTAGCCTTTTTGTTGGCAATTCAACCGGTTTTCCGTCTGAAAGTGAATTTCTGGATACTTCTGCAATTTATTTTAAATAAAGGACTATGATTCTCCTGTTATCGTCTCATTTGACTCAACTCTAAAAATAGAATAAATCACTCGCCTAAACTGGGAATAATTGATGTTAATTCACATTGTTTTATTACTTTTTATTGTCCTATGATGTTTGTTTCTGTGTTTTAGATTCAGAAATGCTGGGAATGATGGAGCAAAATGAGTCAGTTGTCTACCATTGGGGAAGTGGAATTTGGATTCCTCAGCGTTTGGATTTGCCACATGTTGACCAAGAACTTGTACAAGTTGCTACTGGTCGTAATATGAAAGCTGCACTGACGTCCAATGGAAAATTGATTGTTTTAGAGGTAATTTGTGCACAACCACATGTTTATTGTTTATCAAAGTATTTTGTTTATTAGCCCTTCCAATAGTTTTTGTGCTCGTTTTTGGTTGACCAAGCTCATATCTCAATGCACGTTGAGATTTCTCGGGAATTGGGATACAGGGGGTTTGCTGTTATGGTTTCGAGCTGTATTGGACCATTTTGACAGCCAAAGACAATCATAAACTTTCACTGAAAATAGTATGGATGATTACCCTTGGAAACAAAGCGATTTCTGGTGACGCCACCCGGATCAAACCTTTCTCTTACCTGAAATGTGTCGGAACTTAGTTTATATCCGTCTCTGCATCTTTATCATCATCCTCTTTATATTTCCACAATGCATTACTAACTTGAAAGCGGGATTTCGTATGTCATTCATCTGTGAAAGCACTCAAAATACAGTTTGGACATCGCAGACGTGATAAAACAGATCTACTTTTTGTCCATAGCAATGTCCATTATCTGTACCTTGATTGCCCCGACATTAGATTTTTTTGCTTTGACATGTTCTACTATTCCCTGGATTTGTTTCTCTCTTTATGCTGTCCTTTCCTTTGATGCATATTCTCATTTTGAATCCAGTAACGTTTGATAATCATGTCAAAACTGTGCAAAATAGGAAGCATCCTCCGATAAACAATGTGTAATAACAAGTACCTTGTGAAAAGACGGGTTCATTTAATATAAACATTATCTGAATTGTGCCTTTTCACACGGTTTCACACAGATTTTCACATAGTTTTTAAATTTGTTTTGACATGTTTCCAGTTTATAGTATCTGTTGCTGTCGCAACTCCATTGATATCCTTTTTTCTGCAACAAGACCATAATCTTCATACAGTCCTATAGTTTTTGCAGCTACGTTGTTGGTAGTGCACGGAACTTAAGAACAATATGATTAAAGTAAAGTAATGTGTCACATTCTAAGGAGCTACAAGTAATTTTTTGTTTTAAGATAGGGCTTATATATGTCTAATGACCTGCGTAATAGTTGACAGCTTGACCTTCAAGAAATTATGTGTAGATTATTTAATTTCTACTACTTAAAAAAAACTGAAAATATCTTGTAAATAGTTTACCTGTATCCACTTTGTTATGTATCAGTCCATTGAAAAAAGCCCATAAAGGGCTTATATGGTCTCTGAATAAATGATGATGATGATGATGAATGATGTTCTGTTCTGTTATAGCCACAAGTTTCATCGGATACAATGACCGGGATGACATCACTTGGCTACAACGCTGATAAGCCAAGTGGTGTGACGTTTTTGGCTCGCATTCCAGACGGCCTATCCAACGTGCAGATCTCGCAAATTTCGTGTGGCGATTTATTTGTTGCTGCTCTGACAGGTAAAGTTTTAGGAATGATGTGCCTCCTGTTGGGATTTTACTACTTAGGTTCCAGTAACGTCAGTCGTAGGCCTACTAATTACCATCAAGTCTTGGCACAGAACATTCTTGAGCTGGTAACTGTGTTGTTTTGAATGCACTTAATATTGCAAGAACGACTATTTCCAAAGGATCCTACTTCTGGTGTCTTCCATTTCTCACCATGCTGCATGATCCAGGACTGGACGTTCATTTCTTCTTATCCAATTTGTTCTTACTGATTCAGAAGTGTACGCTATTTTTTTAGTAAACCTCATTGTCCCTGTGTTATTCATAAAATCTTGCTGACAACAAAGATCGAGGATTTCTCGTTCTATAATCCACGTGTGTGCAATGTTTTGCTGGTCCCACGACAGGAAGAGATGGCAGAGGTCCAAGGAAACATTTGGTCGTTGATGGCAGAGCTCTATGTCGTGAGACACAGCGCAGGATACAGGACATTGAGGACAGATAGGAGATGTTGACAGTTGACACAATGAGGCACAGACAGCAAAGAGGATAATAATAAGATGAAATGCTAATTATTGTTATGATCGCATGACAGCAAAATGACAAAAGCAAGGTCACATTAAAGCCACAAGTCAGCCACTACAATGTCTTCCAAATAATGATCTGGTAAACTCTCCCCATATCCTACATGAATTGCACAGAATTTGTTGTGTAATTGATAACGAGATATGTATAGTTTTCTTCATTGTTGCTGTATTCTGTTGTTGTTGATTTTATGACTTCTGATTTGTAATTTCTTATTGTCGAATAGACCGTGGAATTCTCCACACATTTGGTTCGGGAACGCATGGCTGCCTTGGGCACGGCAATGCGCAGGATGTCCAGAAGTCACAGATTGTGCAGGCCCTGTTGGGTTGTACTGTTACACAAGTGAGCTGTGGGGCAAGTCACGTATTAGCGCTCACAGGTAAATGTAAGGCAGATATGTACCATCAATTCCAATGTAGGCATAAACGATGTTATTACAGGAGATTATCAGTACTGTAGATGTTATGTTCAGAACAGGATTATGGACCAGGACTAAATCATACTCCGAGGATTAGCATCTGGTCTGCACTAAATTACTAAATGTATATGTGACTTGATATTTAGTCCTGGTTGGTCACCGCTCTATTTTCCAAAAGCATCATTTTGCTGGATGTGAGTTAGGAACTATTTATTGTTGTAATCAAGGTCGCTTTTGTGTGTAGTAGCTTGCAAGCAACCTTTGGATATTCAGAGAGAAGGAAGCTTTGTTCAGCCATGATGTTCTCTTGTTTCTTTTCACGTCCATCCTGTTTCTCTTAAAACACTAGATGATGGGAGTCTGTATACTTGGGGACGAGGTGATAACGGTGAGTTATGTTGAAAATAACAAAATTTTATTCTTTATCTTTTCCTTGTCTTTGTATCTGTTTTTTTTCACATCGAAAACGAAAAGCAAGACGTGAACTACCAATCTTGTTGCTAAAAGGATAGATATTTTGCATGGATCATAGTTATTGTCATATAACCAGAAGCCTTTACGGAATTTCAAGTTTTATTTGATGAGCTTATAATGTATAGGTATTATGTACAGATTAGCACGGATGTCTTTATTGATTATCGATTTCTAGGCATCATTCATTTTTGACTTCCGGTTGCGAGTTTCATTGCTTGAAAGTTCAAATTTTGAAAAGTTAATGTTTTTACTTCGTTCAACCATGATTAGCCGTTCAACCTATGGACTGTCATCAGGACGAGGATCTTTCCTCTCTTTTTGAAACATCTGATGATTTGTCTCGGCACTCTTTGTTTATTGGTTTATCTGTAACGCTGTCACTAGTGCAGCACCGCCTACAAGAAGAACTCAGTATGTGTGTTAGCTGCTCGGCTTTACAACTCGCTCTCCACTTCTCACCGTGACATTTTAAACTCCACAAGCAGATCCGTTTTTAAAAAATCCATTCAAGACATTGATCTCTGTTCAATTTTAGCCTCTTTTTAAATTGCCCTCTTTTAAAGTTTTTATTCTCATTTATTCAGCATTTCTATAGTCTCACTTATTATATTTTATTAGTTGGCTCCAGTTACTCGTCATTTTATAAAATGTACCCCTCGGGGTAACTGTGATATGCTATCCGTGTACGACAGTGAAATGCGAGTTTAAATAAATATATTGATTGATTGATTGATTTTTCGTGCCAGGTCGCCTTGGTATCGGCACATATGAAAGTCAGTCGCTTCCCGTCAGTGTCGATTTGGATCCTATTTACAAACCAAATTCAATTCTGTGTGGCTCAGATTGCTCTTTTACCTTGATGCGGGATGGAGTTCTTGCTTGCGGCAGCAACAAGTGAGTGAAAAGTAAACTTTCTTCACTTTTGTCTGACAAGAGCAGCAGCTAGCCAAACATTCTGAAGAGGATGATAGTGTTAAAAGTGTGGCATTGGCTACAATGGCTAGAGATAGATATTGCGAAGGCACAACCCTTACGAAAATTTTCTATAGAAATGTATGGAATCCTATAGGTCTCTATTGGCCATCTATAGAAA
>OFHS01004024.1:930-15025 GCA_900245855.1 Calvadosia cruxmelitensis | reverse complement strand
GTTGAAATGCTTTGCCAAGGTCCACACGGTAGAGGATAAATATTTAGTAATGTAGTAATTTCTTTAAGTGGGCTCCTCGCCCGTGCTTTCTTTGTCCGTACTATTTCCGTGCTAACGAGTCCAAGAACGGCGTGGTCGAAGAACAGCTGAGGCCTCACGGGCCAGTAAGGAGTCAGGTTGCTCAAGCCTGTATGATTGAGTGCTCCGTGAGAGACTCACATCGGTCGAGAATAGATAAATTGAAAACGACGGCTCCTCGCCGATGCTGCTGTTCTTCGGTGCGTGTCCATGTTCTTCGGGGTCACCAATATGTAGCGCTGGGTATGAAATGACATCAACGAGTCCCAGGCTACACATGAATAGATATTGATTTGCTGTGCTCTGGTCCGTAGACAGGGAGAGATAGCCGAAGGGTTCTTATGACCGTTGTTGCCAGAGCTCTATGTCTAGGACCAGACAAGGTTGTGAATGTGGCAAGAGAGAGAGAGAGTTACAACGTGCACGGATTAACATACTTTACAGAGGAGACTAGGGCGAGACAACATGTTTACGAGTTACAACAATAGATGCGAAAGTCTTACGTGCGTGGCCGGATGTGGTTCATGGCTTGCGGCCACTACATGTCTCATTACGCTTCTCTGGTGTATTAAATAAATGGCCATATCCCACGGCTGCTGTGCGATAAATGCTTAATAATTATATCAACCTATAGAAGTTCATAAGTGGATTTACAAACTGGTATTCTTCCATGTAACTAAACAGACATTTTGGAGATAAATAAAATAATCTGACATCCCAACCACGTCCCCAAGTCGGCCATTTTGGCATTTGAAAACTGTGAGAATTGTACGGTTATTGAACGAACACACGGTTTGAAATGGTACTTGCTTGGAATGTAAAGTACATTTGTGCAGTGCCCGCGTAGAATTATTTGGGCTATACAGCGGAGCGTCGTGTCAATAGGCGCAAACGAAGTAGAAATCACATTATGAGAAAATTTTTTATCAAATCAAGTTTAGACAGCGAAAAGCTTTCCGAGAATTTAGAGCAGCACCCAAGGATGCTGCACATTTCGAATTATATTTCGTAACATCTACAGATATCTACTGTACTACAGTGCTTTCTAAATTTGGATGAATCTTCGTGTAAGTTTTCTTTTGCGCCAAAATTCTTGTTTAGAATTATAATTCAATGTAAACGTGACAAAAGAACATCTCGCTTGAGACAAAATATTCTTTGTCGTTACCGAAGACAGCATAATGATGTCACAGACTTACCAGCACTGGTTTCATCCTGGAATGCAGAATAGTTAGAAATAACTTTAAACATCAACGTTATGCAAGGCTTGAGCATAGTTATTATAATATCAACTTTTGTTAGCTCAATATCTGATGATTTCTTTATATCATTTTATATTATTGTAGATGTGTTTCTGGAGTGCGCTATGTGCCCCAAAGAGTGCGGTTGTTCTCTTGCAAAGAATTTCCAATTGGGCGATATGTTAACGTTCAAGGATGGGAACAATATTCGTTCATGTCCCTCTGTGAAGTCATCATCTACGCCGCCTGAAAGAGCATCCATGGCACAGCATTACCCGATGTTTCGCACGGTTATTTGCACTGCTTAATAGATTGTGATGCGACTTTACTATTTTACATTCTTCAATGTTGCTATTGAAGAAATGTTTCAATAGGTAGCCATTATCACTCTTGTAAGTCACGCAACATGAAATCATAGTGGAAACCTACTGAGTTATACCGCCTAGGCTTTGCCAATATTTGTACTTATCGTGACGTGTTAACGTCGGACTGTTTGTTTGCTGGTGTACCATTGTCGCCTGTAAGTAATCGTAGTGTGCGGAAGGTGTGCGTTGATACATGTACTGTGAGGAACAGGAACGGGTTGTTCCGTTGAACACCATCGTCAGAAAAAAAACGGTAGCGCAAGCCAAAACACTATATTAATTAAAGTGTGATTCACTGCAAAACTCTTCGGTTGTTCCGATGAAAAATTTGGGTGTCTGTTTTTATGTCATATGGTAAATCCATGTCAGATAAGTCGATTCCCTGAATCGTTTTGTCTTAAATTAAGTAGAAACGGCAATACGCTACTTTAAAGTTTCGAAAATTTGAACCAAAGCTGTGCGCTGATTGGCTAACGCAAATCTGACGTCATTCTCCATGATCTGTCTGCGGGTTTGCAGCTCAGGCAGCAGTTTCCTTGTAATACGGGCTGCTTTCGAGTGCTCTATGCTGCTTATCTGACTATGGTTTTTAGTTCATAATATATCTAAGAGCTGTAGGAAGGCTTCACTAAAGTGTGCTGGACAAAACCTCTGTGATTGACTGGTTGTAGGGCTACGAACGGGCTGTTTTGCAGGAGCGGCTTCGTTGTTCAGCAGATTTGGATATTCGCGAGAAAGAAAAATCTTTAGTCTACTTTGCACTCTTATTCCACTTTTAAACTCCAGAACGAACAATATTTGTTAGGCAATGTTCTGTGTGCTTCAGTTACCACCATACCCTGACAAATGTAGACCTCTGAAGAAGAAGCATCGTCGCTGTTCTGGCCGCAAGTTACGAGGCACTCACGAACAGCACAGCTAGGTTTGTCTCTACTAACGATGGGGCTACACTAACAAAACTTTGACTGTCATAAATATACTTGCTAAATATATTTGCCATAACACACAAGAGCACTGCATATTTGTGAACTGCGGCTACTTCATCAAATAATATGTACTAGAGATTGCAATACAAGCGAGCAGCTAATCATTGTATTTATTAAAACTTCCCGATCGAGAAGAAATAAACATTATTTTATTTTATATTGAGGCCAAAAGGCATGCAATGTCTGGTAGGATTAGTCTTATATCCTCTGGTACAGTATCTGCCAATAGTCGTTGAAGCCCTTGAACGGTCCTCGGCGTAAGAGCACTTGCCAACAGCGAAGAACACGCACAATCATAACCACATTGTGGCCAGAAGGAAAAACAGCAACTCAGAGTAGATACGAGCAGTGGCGTAGCCAGCTTTTAATTTCGGAGGGGCAAACGGTTGTTCAGCAGCCGCGAAGCGGCTTCGCATGGACCCCGCCGGAGGCGAAAATTTTTTGGGGGGTTGATGTACCTGCAAGAACACGTTAGAGCTTTCTGCAGAACTGCAGTTTCGAATCCAGTAAATATATTTATATAGATTCCTGATTCACTCACAGTAAGACAGTAAGATTCATATTACAGAAAAGAGTTAGCCTCACCCCCAACTAGTTTCTCATCGTATTTCGCCTTGCTTAATTTATGACTTGAAAGAGCATTGGGGGGCGACTGCCCCCCCTCGCCCCCCCTTGGCTACGCCACTGGATACGAGGGAGGCAGTTAGAAACACCATAACGATTTTTGAAATTATGTAAGAACCTGCCTCTGTTTAACAAGGCATTATACGTCGACTCATCGAGAATATTGAGTCTCGCTCCACTTCTCTGAAGTGAAGACTTGAAGTCCGATAAGGCACAACGAAGCTCTGCTCACCTATTTTGTTGGAAGGCGAAGCTTTGAACCAATATTGAAATACACTTGTACTCACTCTAGCTTATTCGACAATCTGAAATACTTTCAGCCTCACGAGGAACAGCTAAGGAACTGCCCTTGTCTGATTCCAAGAGCTGATCTCTTTCTCCAACGCCGAATCAGGAGCCAGAAACTCAGCAAATAGGTCCTTGATAACCCAGCTTGTAAAATCGTTTTACTTCCATTTACATGTATCCATTAATTTTGTACGTCTTGAAACGGTATAATACTTGAAGCAGCATCAATACGTCAATAAACCGCCTATTTGTGCTCCAAGGCAATAAACAAGGGCAAAAGCGAAGAGGCAAACGTCCTTCTCCTGCCGTAGACTACAAGCAACTGACTGTGCGCTATGTATGCGCAGACGACATGCACGCTTGAACGCGGAGAATGACGTCACAGAAATTGACCGTTAAAAGGAAAATGTTTGATCTTGAATAACGGAAAAACTACTCAATCAATCAAACTAAAATTTCGTGAGGTTGTCACTGGACATGTGACGCATCGAATTATGGTAAAATTAGACCTTTCACCTTTTCATCGGAACACCCCGTTATCCCAATGGACACTCTGTGAACCTGATTGAGGCTCTTCAAAATTCCTCTACTGGGCGCGCATGGTATTTCCTACAAATCTTAGTCTTTCTTCTTTTACCAACTCTGGTTCGCAATCTAAATCAATCTCAATTTTATTTATTTCGACTCGTACTCTACTGTACAGTGCACACAGATCCAATTAATACATGGTATGTTTTATAGAATACCGAGCACGACTATATATTTAAAAGAACCAGTTTATCGCTGCGGGAATAAATATAAAGACTGCTATATAGTTTAAATTATGTTAAGGGTTAAAAGCACCAACATATCTGCATTTCTTAAATACCGTTTTAAAAGTGAACTTTCTTGCATAAATGTTAAAATTGTCCGGATCTTTTCTCGCCAGCATGTTTAAAGTTTTCCCTGCCAATCAGACCACCGAGTCCCTCCCAGCAGCTCTTTTTGTGGGCTCTGGTAGCGAAATCGGATCTTGTTCCAGCTCTTGTGTTGCTGACCACAATTTCCGAAAGATCGCAGATGTATGGTGGGGCTAGGCCGACCTCCTGCATAAGCACAGTGCATAGCAGGGCTGGATCCAGCATTTTATTTGATGGGTTCCAAAAGATTTCTCGTGCCAAAATTTCAGTGCCAAAGGCACTGACCACAATGAACTCGGTTCATTGTCAATCCAGCTGGGGGCCTGAGGGCGCTGTAAGGCCCTCAGTGGGGCCGAGGGGCGAAGCCCCCGAAAAATCTTCAAGATCTTGGCTTGAAAAGGCTGATTTTCAATGTACTGCAGTAGATGTACAGGATCAAACCATGACAAAATAATGGAGCTTCTAAACTCATACACCCCCAGCTGAACCCTACCAATCAACGGACCAAAATTCATCAGCCTAAGATGAGCGTGGCGTGGGTGCTTGGTCGGTGGGAGTTATGCGGCATGCAATGTGCGCTGCTAACATGGGAATCCTGTCATCAAAACAGGCCTATTATTACGACTATCAAAATTAACGGCTACAATGTTTCCATTTACAACAATGGCTACAACATTTACATTAGACGTATAATTGTAGATTGAACTTTGAAAACGAATGCATGAGATCAGATGCCTTATAAAGAGCACGAAGACACGTAATGACACATTGTTTGACTGCGATAAATTGTGGTAGATATAAAACAGTATTTACAATGCATTATACAATAAATACCAGTCATGTTCTCCGGCAGTTCAATTTCCAGCGAAGCAAGCCGATGCCCTATCATTAGATATTTTCAAATGTATTTACAGATTTGCTATGCAGTAGAGCAATAAATGAAATGCCTCATTGCACTAGTGAACAATGAAAGTACATGGGTGTGGTCCAATAAGGGTGTTCGAGGGTATGAGGTGAGAGATGACTCACTCAAATGTTAATCAAGGTAGGCGATTGGACGGAGGTCATGCCAGCACTGGCCTGACTCATCACTCTAGTAACAACATGCTTCAGTCTCAGCGCAGTTTGTAGATCACCTTCGATAAGCAACCTGTTCCCTAGGTAGGCTTCGCGCGGTTCAAGCTGACCGTAGAACATCAACTTTAGGTCATCAGAAGACACCGTCATCACAATATCTGGAGTGCTGGATGGTGGGCCCTGCTTGCAACTGCCGGGAAGATGTTTCAAATCCAAGAACCAATCGGCCTCGCCTATAACGCGTACTAAGAACGATGCGGCAACTTCGCGAACCAAGGAAGTATCAATCACACTTCGAGTGAGTTCGAACAACTCTACAGTTGAGAGGCCACGCGATGAAGTGACTGACTGATTGGTTGATTTGGGGCTCGTTGAATCCGGGCTGATGATTTCTACAACGAACCACGGCAGCAACTTAGCAAGCAAAATCAAAAACAGACGCATTGAATGAAACCATATTGTTGCAGTACCCCGCGACGGTATTACATCACATTTCCTAAGATGCGGCTATACAAACTGTTTATTTAAATGCAAACTGTTGTTGTAAGTTTAACTCAGAGCGTTTTCGCCGTCCGGCTGGTCTGAGACAGCCGAGTAGAGCAATCATCGACTCTTCCTTTTTTCTGACAACGTACGGTAAGAGCGACATGTGGAAGAGTCAAGTTTGTTATAAAAAGCTGCGCAAGTGACAGGATGTGAGCAAAATTCTCACAAAATACCAACATCGCAATGACTGATATTGAGGACACAATCCTACATACACTAACTTCTTTCTACAATGTGCTCATGTACACTTGTGGTGTATCCACGTGTTCTGTTACATTCAATTTGTCAAGCGCAGTCCAATGAATTTCGGCAGATAAGCAAGTTGACCTCTGCCACTTGGGGCGACATCAGGGAATTGCTTTGCTTGAAGCGCATTCAACCGTACTCTTATCCATGAACAACTGCGCTGATTGGATTAGGGCAATGGAATGTGCGTGGAAAATAGAAAGGAATATTGAAGTGATGATTGATACGTTGATTGATTGATTGGTTGATTGATTGATTGATTGAACGCACAAATCCACTTTCCTAAGATGCAGAACATTGTTTAAGAATGATGAAATTGAATAGGTAAGCAGCATACGTTTAAGGAGGTTCATGACATGCGTTGCCGGGTCTTGATCATTGTTGAAGTCAGCAGGTCCCTCGGCGGGGTTCTTTATGACGAGTGACTGGCTCCTGAAAAAGGCAAAAGGAGCACAGTGAGGTTCTGGTTGAATCAACGCTAACACTATAAAAAATATTTTTACCATTTTAAGAAAAAAATTTCTCGTATCAAGGAACATTATTCTTAAATCTAGTAAAAATACTTGTTTACGCTGTAAGCCACAAATTACTAAACCAAGTATGAAAATTGCCATTATTCTTCCACAGATCAAGTCTTACTCGAAGAAAATTATCACTTAAAACAAGAAAACAATTATTTTCTAGAAATCTTTTTTCAGCTCAAGGAATCTCCCATGACTGTACAGGATTACATAATAAATATATTTGAAAAATACACACGTATATAGAAGATATGGTTATCTAATAGTTTACGGATAGCACAACTCTAATCACTGTTTAAAAATGAAGAAATGAATATAAAATTAACCTTCTTGTGCTTACAAACTATCTCATACATTCGAAGCAAAGCTCGTTTTGTTACTCTTTGTTCAACGCACTAGTAATGTATTCAAACGGTACTCTTCCAGTCCCTTAATGTCTGTAGAATCATTTGGCACACAAGAATAGTATGGAGTCAACTAGAGCCAAACATGCCACCATGCAGCGAGGGTACGACAGATCACCGAAAAGTCGCCTCATAGCACAGGTAGTTGCACAAGACAGGGGATGGCTCCAGTCCGGGGGATTAAGACAAGTTGGACTGAGTTACGAGACACTTGCAAGCACATTTAAACGTTGAGCTCCTGTAAGAACGAACAACTCAACCTCGCAACTGTGGAAAGAGGAATTTGAGACAAGGGAGGCGAAGACGGTGATGAGTGATGACAGCAGGTGAATACTTTTACACACCTAAATCCGATCAAGGGGTCTTCGGTAGTAAACAAGATGTATGTCATCATTGTAAGGACACGGAATGAATAGGATATTTCTAAATTAATGATGATCCAACCTATCTTAACCCTTGTCCTGCTATTGACGTGTATACACGTTTTGAAACATGTCAAAAGTAGCAACATATAACCAATCAGATAGTTAATCCTTAGAGATCAACCAATCAGCTATCAATAAAGCGACTTCAAGTCTTCTTCGCCCCTCGTGTGGGTTGCTGAAGACAGGTTGATCTTCAACTCTAGGGATCTGCCTAATTGTCATAAATTGAAGGAAACCCAAACAGTCAGTAGTTCAGCCACATTATCAGGTTCAATATGGTCACTATCATCAGTCTTCACTTACAATTCAAATCTGCCAATTTCAATGCCCCATGTTGCGACAGCTTTGTTGACAGAAGTCTGGAACAAAAGGATACACAAACATTTTAACATCACATGTTAATCTTAAAACTGTTGGCATCTTATACAAATTGTACATTTAAATCGTACAAAAGTGAGCTGGAGCACAAACTACACTCCAATATGAAAACTGGAGAAATAGTTTCGATATGGTCTGTATTAACCAAATTTGACAGTCATTTGCTTTCTAAACCATTTACAGCTAATTTTGATCAGGTGAAAAAGGTGGCTCTCCACTTAAACAGCCATAAATGACATTTGCATGGCCTCTCTTCACGTAAATAGCATAGTGGAATATTTCCTACTTTTATAAATAGACAAATCAAGGATGAATCATGAATGTAAGACATGTAGACACTTTGCTTACCTGCAGCATGACTCCAATGAACTGTTTGTCGGATTCAATTTCCAACAGACGTTTGCCAGACAGCGTGCTATTCAGAGCAGCTTGGGCTGTCACACGCAACATGTGGTTGACGTCTTGCACAAGTCCGTAACAGAGAAACGGGTCTGTAATTCTGTACTGTACATCGGCACCAATCTTTACAACTCCATTGTCCACAGTATATATCTGTCATCACAGAATACAAGAAACAAAATCAACACAGTCCATTGCACAAGCGCTGAAGGACAGATGTTTCAAATGCAATAGCAACTGTATTTGTGTCAAATCTTTATTTTCACAATGGCATGGACGTTCAACGTCTTTACCAAAATGGAGTCACTGACTGTACTAAGCATTTGAGAAATCAATTGCTATGAGTACTGCACGAAGAAAACAGAGACAATTAGTTGATAAACTCTGTCTTTCACTGTAGTTGGAAATTAATGGATTTGTTTCTCTTTTATGGTCCCCAGCCAACGTACGAGTCATTCCTTATTATAAACGTTAACTACATGAGAACATTGCCCACTTGGGGCATGATCATCATTAGATTATAGCTTTATCTTCCAGAATAATCAGCATGACAACAGAAAAATACCAGAAAAATAGCTCACACAAAAAGACTGCATTCAGAAATTACTGCTGGCTTCTATTCTAGAAACTCAGTTTATGCGTCAAGATTTTCGTCAACTAAGTTAGCACTTGCAATGGGCTGTTCATGGTAAAACCACCAAATTAAATTATGATGGTAAAGATCAATCCTATGATCTGCTTGCCTTTCGGAAGCAAGGCTCCCACAATCCTGGTCTCTATTGTACTATGGGTTAAATAATGCTAAGCAACAAAAAGAGCTCGCTATAATCCAGTCTACGTGGTACCGCACATCATGGTGTACGCCTACTATGACGAAAATTCACCCCTTCAAATCTTGCCCAAAATCAGTCCTCAGCTTCTACAGAAAATACTGAAATCAATGCAGGATGCGAACGATGGCCAAAAACATACACCAGGATGGATCATACCAATGCAGCAATAGGTTTGAGATGCATCAGTAGGCATACTGATTTAATCAGTCCTATTTACTGCAAAATACATACCAACTGCGGTGGAACATTAAACGCCTTTGTTCTCATGTCAACTTTGATGTGTTTGTCGATGCACGGGATAACATACATCATACCTAACACAAAAACACATCAACATCATTGTATTGTTAAAAAGTAGATTGGAAATCTAAGGGAACAAATGATTTTGTTCGATAAGTAAACATCCAACTACAGTCAACTCCGCCAATAATCGAAATCAGCAGGAAGAATAGAGTTTAGTCGAAGGAGACATTTTGATTCCAACTCAAAGGATTGACAGCCTGTCATAGCTTGGTTGACGAGTTACAATGAATAGTAAGTCATAGGCAATTTAATCTGCTATCTGGTATGCAATACAGTCTGTTTGGATTTCAGGTCGACACAGTCGTCGGAATGGCAGGCCTGTGAGACACAATGTAGGGTATGCAAATCTGACAAATGGATATGAAACCATCTCATATCTTATTACGCTAAAACAAGCATCAACGAACGAGTAATCATATCATATTAGTAAATGGTAAAACAGCATTTACTTATCATCTGTTATTACGCTGTTGTATACCTTGCTTATACAGTACCTCTGAAATATACTCCTACAGTGAAACCTGTCTATAACAGTCACCCCTGGGACCTGAGAAAAATGACCTTTATAGACAGGTGGCATTTCTGTCCAGGTTGATTTCTATAGAAAGTATCATTTCTGGGTTATGAAAAGTGGCCTTTATACACAGGTGGCTGCCCTATAGAGGTGGCCGTTAATACAGGTTTGACTGTATCAACACCAATCTATCCGCAATGTTCAATGAAAGAAACAGTGAAAAAACAGTTTGTTCTTAGGAATGTCACTTCGTTATACAAAATATTCAACAACGAGAATCTGATTTACAGGATTCAACTGTATTGAGATGATTGGATGTCGATTATGCAATAAACAATCCCTGCGAAGTAGAATCACAATAAGGGACAAATGATCTTTACCTGGTTCTTGCAATGGCAACAGTCTTCCCAATCGGAAAATCATACCTCGTTCATATTGCCGTACAATCTGATAGACAAACACTACAGCTCACAATCTAATCATGATTTCAGGCACTTGGATACAAGAACTGCTGAGCATCTTGACTTTACACAAGCACAAATGAGAACTTAATTAACAAATATACGAAGTACCAGAATATCAATAGGCCGACTATCTTCCATATTTTTTGTGTTGGATGTGGCTACTTATAAATTTCAGTCAATTACTACAAAATGTGTGCTCAACTTGGATACACAAGTAGCTACTATCTACCTGTCTGGCACGTTTCACAAAATGAGAATAATATTAACAAATCATAAAATAGACTAAAATTATGTAAGACATAATGCATAAGGCATAAGTGAAAAAATGGTAGTCATACAAAAAATGTCTACAAGCTTTCAGTCATTCGTCAGTAAGACTAGAGTACTTCAACTGTCATTAAAGTAGATATTAAACTAATATAAATTACGAGCACTTGCAGGGATTTGTTATTATTTTGTAATATTGGGGCTCTCATTATGGTCTAGTCTCATTGTCTTCTTGCTTCTTTTTTTATGCTTCCATGTTGTGACAGTGTGAGGTCTAGAAGATGGCGGACTGACTGAAGTTGTCGTTGATGTGTCTGAATGTTATAACAGCACGGCAGTCGAACTTGGAATCCATCTCATTGGATTAATGTTGCACTTATTGACAAAGTATCTCCACTTGTTGGATTCCACTTGCCATACTGGTTCTAATAATTAATCTGACTTAATGTCTTAACTGCAATTAATAAATTAATACATTGCACAGATGATAGCCCAATTGTCATTTGCTAGTGCGGAATATCTCACAACAATTCACTTTTACTAACTTGATGAAATTCATAAGATTCAAAATGTTCTAGTAGAATATCCATACCTTGAAGCTGAAGCACCATGTGACTGGTAGACTGATGAGCCACAGCAAGTGAAGAAGTATCAACAACATCATTTCAGCTGAACTGTATCTGCGACTTCCAAGCACATCTGAAAAAGGCAAAGAGAAAACTGTGTCTCAAACATTGCGTTGCATGACTCCTTCAATGCTGATCTAGTAAAGAACTAGCTAGTCCGCGCTGCTATCGCAGCAGCGTCCAGCGTCGTTGCTTCGCATTTGGATGGATGTTAAATTAGTAATATGCAAATCACAGTTCTCAGTTTTAGGCCAGCAGCAGTATTGAATGCTCAGTCGAATGCCGCCTATTGTTTCTAAGCTCAGCTACGGCTCCCAAGAGACTGAAACTGATCCTTTTGAACTATTCGAGCGCAACGGTTCCCAAAGCAAGCAAGGCAAATTGAAGGTGCCCATTCCACAGCGATAACTTCGTCAAACTTGCAGAAAACATAGCTCGGCTCCAACGTGACCTTTTGAAAAACGGCTCTGTTAGATTCTGCACCAATTTGCATTGTTCAAGTTTGACCTGGTTTTAGCGTTGGAGCTGCGCAGTGTGTTTTGAAAACCGTGCATAACCAGAGCCGTGTTGTTTCTCAAACATCCGAAAATCCGCACTTGCTAATGAGTGACAGGTGCCTGGTTTTGAACAGACAGACAAACATACAGACAGAAGTTTGTGAAATATATATATATATAGATGTGGGGAAGACTTCATACTCATAGTGTTTCTTGTTCCATAGTATTAGCATTTGAATTATCAAATAAGATTGTCATATATGATTCTTCATAAAGCTAGTAGACTACCTAATTCAGCAGCATACAGCAGTACAGTGTAACTCGGTTAATATCACACCCTCAGGAAAATAGTAAAATGTGATATTATCCGAGTTGTGACAATAACCTACTCTCATTCTCAGACGTCTAATTTTGCAGGAACGGCTCAAACAATAACAAAAGCGGGCCATAGAACAGCAAACTCTGTATCAACATCAAACAGAACTAAATTATGTAGAAATTCAAGCCACGCAAGGACCATTTTCTTGTATTTGTCACGCTCAGTGAGGCGAACACAATAAATAGCATTTCATCAACATTTCCTTTCAATACAGTTGCTGCACCTATAAACTCAAGCAAGGCGACAAATCACAGAAAGTGTGACAAAACGCGAGTATAAACATAAAAATCCTTTGGAAATCCGTGATAATAACCGAGATGTGACAATATCCAATAATATTATAATAATATGGACGGTACTCTACATGAAGAGGCCGTCCTTCTTCCTCTTAATGCACTTACTACATAAACTACGCCATAAATCACGGCCGGGACGCTGCTGACAAAGTAACACCAAACAAAGACAAATCAACATTCAATACATCACCATACAATACCACCCTGCTGTGTCCTTGGCAATATCCGAGGTGATATAAACCGAGAACAATAAGACAAAAGTTTATGGACTGGCCAGTGGAATTTCATTTTCCGTGACAATAACCGAGACGTGATAATATCCGAGGTGATATGAACCGAGTTATACTGAAAAGTTATAGTTATAAGTAAGTCTGAGTTATTATTGAAACTGATTCTGGCGAGCGCATAGCCAAAGTTATCAAGCAAAACCTGCTTTGGTCGGCCGCCTGAATGAAAATGGTGCGGGAGTTTGATTGTTTGATATTTTGCGTGTTTGAAAACCTTTTTCACTAACGTTGCACGAGAGTAGGATTCTTGACCTTGTCTGTAAGCCTACGAAATTTGATCAAATTCGGTGAGGGTTAGTCGCAGTTTTGTGCGTTTTGGCATGGAATCAGGGCTGTAAAAGTTACCTTTTAAAAGTAACTGGTTACAGTTAAAGTTACTTTAATTCGAAAATGAAAAGTTACTCTTCAAAGTTACTATTTTCAAAAAGCAACTTTCAAAAGTTACTAGTTACCTGTCAGGAAAAGTTACTAGTTACAGTTACTGTCAAAGTTACGTTTATCGAGGGTAGCATAAGACAAGAACACATAATTTACGGGTGTATTAAAATTTAAAAGAATTAAAAAAATTAAAAGAATAAAAGAATTTTAAAAGAATTGCAATTTACCATCTTCCGTATTTTTTTCTTCATACATACATGCATGCTTTGAAGCTTATTGTATCTTAAAGGTACTCACAATCAACTAACGTCTAGAAGTGAAAAGTAACTAACCGTAGGCCTAAACAGTTGTAACTTTGGAAAGTTACTAGTTTAGTGGACACACTAAGTTCGTCACTGAAGTATATTTCAGATAAAAAGACAACAACCCAAACACGAGGCAAGAACCCTTTTTAACCTCAACTTGATGTAGAGGCTCACAAATAAGGGTAACCCCCACACAACCCCCCCAGACTCTACAACTAGGAGTAGCGGTTAGGCCTCGTAATTGTCCGGCCAAAGGATGACACAGCGGATGGAGGCAAAGGGAGCGGCGCTGGGTCCGATAAGGGGGTAGACGGTGTAGGGACAGCAACGGTCGGCTTCGGAGGACGTTCCCGTCGAGGAACAGTTCCTAACTCCTCATTATCCTGAAGAAAAGCCGGCTTGAGACGATCGATGGAGACTGAGTCGTGGCGTCCGCCAACATCAACGATGAAGAACTTGGGGCCCGAGC
>OFHS01004022.1:0-15032 GCA_900245855.1 Calvadosia cruxmelitensis | reverse complement strand
TCATTATATACCAATGTATCAAAATATTCATATGATGTCTACCCTGAAATTGGGTGAAATACATTCCCTCTCATCTATCTATCTATCTATCATCTTGTATTATCTCCCATCTACGAAGGATAAGTGTAGATACAGCACTTCTTATATTCAACATGAAGGTATCTCCTATGGTTACATATGCCTTCCAAGTCATCGCACCATACTTGAAGTCTTCTCAACTCAAAGTATTAGACCAAGTCAAAGCTGCCTATTTGAAACGTGCTCTTGGCGCACATTGGTCGACCTCAAATTCTCTGATCTTTCTCCTGGCCAATACATCATCTTTCCTTGCTGAAACCCAATGCATCTTTCCCTTTGATTCCGCTGAACTCAAGACAGCATTGAACGAACGACAGGAAAAGATAGAGAAACTTCTTGTTGGTCAACATCAATGTGCTCCTGCCCTGCAGTCATTTGGTTGGCGAGACGAGATTACATCGTCCGTCTGTCTTTTCATGGTTTTCATCATCTCATTTGCACTAACCAAACCTTCCACAGCCCAACAGACAAATGTATTTGCTCTGAATGTGGATTATCTTCAGAAAATCTTTATCGCATTATTCACTGTCAGAACATTGTATTGTATATGTCCCTCGTAAAAGAACGAGAATCTTTTACTTCGTCATTGTAAATTACTTTAAGCTTACTATATTTTCTGTATATTAGAACATTTGCATCACTGTGATTGAATCTACCCCGTAGTGGGTGAAATATATATATCATCATCATCTTGTATTGACACCGGGGCAATTCTCTTGTGTTTCCCAGTCGACTATCTTATATTATGTCATGTGAGCTGTGGGTTGATTCGGCAGTGCATGAGTAGGTAGTACTTATTTCTCGTGATATCTAGGAGCTAACCTTGCTCTTTGATACAACTGTTCATTTCAGGAAGCAATAAGCGATATAATCATTCAAAATGTCAAGATGTTCCACAACAACAATGCAGAGTTTCAATGTCCTAATTCTATTGTCATGTGAAGCACATCTCTGCATTGCTCGAACGAGATAAAAGTCCAGACAAACAAAGTTTTTGCGAAACAAAGTTTTTGCGACGAAGGAAAATCTCCTCTCAAAAGTGTGGTACCATCTGCAAAGCTTGACTTGTGCACACTCACGAGGCAATAATTTGTAAAAGCTACCAATCCCATTGCACTAATGATGACCCTGTGTACAAGTACTTCTAGAGATAAAACGAATTACAAAAGTCGAAATTGAACTGAAGCATAAACACATTCAACAGAAACATAGGCAATCTGTTTAGAAAGAGGTTTAATGTTGGGCCATGCGAATTGGCTTAACTTACAGATGTGATAGCTTCTCCAACACTTGTCAACAAAGCAGGACGCAGTGAATGAATCAGAATCTTGTGTTCAGTTAAAACACAGTAAAGTAACACCAAGACATTCTCAGTCCCAAGGCAACGCAGCAACTCAGAGTAAGAAGCACCGCTGAAAAGATAGTAGAGAATAGAGCACTAACAGACAATGCAGTAGCAATTCAGCAACTAACCAACATGCTGAGCTTATCCTTGATACCATGTGCCAGACAACACATCTAAGTCAAGTGAAATAAATTGTGGCATGTACTCAGCTCTACAGTTCAACCTTACACTTCGCAGCATCACATCTGAGCACAGCCTGGTAACTTTGTCAGATCCCCCAGTTATCATTAGTATCATCATCACATAATTTATTTAACCCATATTACACAGCATACAGGCAAAGCTGCCACAGTTATAAAAAGAGATTTTGTCTTACAAACTTCCAAAAGGAAAATCACAGGAGTGCCAGCACACAGATATTAAAACTAGCCACTTGGAGACCTCAATTTACATCGGCAGTTCATTTTCACAGAAAAGGCACGCATAAACTAAATTTCTCAACTTCATATACCATTTCAAAAATACACTTTCCATGAGATTGAAACTGTGTGCAGCTGTGTTAATTATTTTGGATAAGAGACCTCATCATACCTGACTGGCAATGGACCATGCGATGGCTCAGCTATTTCGAACCCTTCATGCGTCATCTACAACAAGAACACAAATTGAAAGCATTTAATGGGTTTTTCTATTGCACTTCTGTCATTATAGTGTGGTGACAGTCATGAGCTACAGCAAGTCATACCATGGAAGATGCATTATGCTGCTACAGTGAAACCTTTCTATAACGGTCACCTCGGAGACCTGAGAAAAATGACCTTATAGACAGGTGGCTTTTCTGTCCAGGTTGATTTCTATAGAAAGTGTCATTTTGGGGTTATGAAGAGTGGCCTTTATACAAAGGTGGCTGCTCTATAGAGGTGGCCGCTAATACAGGTTTGCCTGAACCATTATTTAGTACTGCAGTACAGTCATAAACTAACATCTCGTTAGACCCAATCACACTATCACAAACCGAATTGGTCATATAATCGATTAGTAAAAGTGATTATGTGGCTGTAACCAGGATTTTATACTATTGCAAACAAAAACTGATTGAAAACAACTCAACATTTGAACATATGGAGTCATATCATGACTAGGGTTGCACCAGTCAATCAAGAAAACGGTTGATCTTTGCGGATCAAGCAGTGATTGTTTGATCAGTAATACCGATCCCATCCCTGTTTAAACTGATATTAAAGCAAACATCTTCCTTTCACAATTCACAAGTTGTTTTACAAGCACTAATTGGAACAGAATCCAAAAAAAAATACGTTAGCACATTTAAATACATATATACCTGAACAAGCACGCGGGGTCGTTGTGGGGTTGGAAAAGGAACCGTCAGCATGAAGTGTGATATGTATCTGCAAACAGATTGACAAACAGATACATTTAACCAAGGCTCGTCAATCACAGAATGGATCACATAATTCATCATCATCATCATCATCATCATCATCATCATCATCATTTATTCAGACACCATGTAAGCCCTTTATGGGCTATTTTCAATGGACTGATACATGTCAAACAAAGTGGTTACTGGTAAACTATTTACAAGATATATACTTTTTTTGCTAACTAGTAGAAATTAAATGATCTATACAAAACTTCTTGAAGGCCAAGCTGTCAGCAGTTTCCTTCATGATGGACGGGAGGCCGTTCCACAGTTGAGCACCAGCAGACTGGAAAGAATGATGATGACTTTTTTGGATGTAGATATTGTTTGTGGTGGATGAACGTGTCTTGGTAGTGTTAGGAGAAGAGAACAATGTGGAAAGACAAGGAGGTGCGTGATCAAACTTGATTTGGTGTGCCCAGGAAAGCTGACGGAATTTCACCCTGTCTCTGATACTGAGCCAACCAGATTGACTCAGCATCTGTGAGACAGGGGCCCTGTAGTGGCACTGAAGCATTGTCCATAATGGTACCATCATATTAAGTGTTACATTATAGTTAAACATATTTACCTTTCAAGTGGCACAGTCTGTCCGCCAGAGACTGAAATACGATACAGGGAGAGCAGAAACTTCCGAAAGGCATCAAAGAAAGGGTAATGGGACAGTAAACAGATGCACTTGTTAGTGTGAGCCTTCATTGTTTCCCCCCTGTGTGCCTGCACAACATCAACCACATAATGTGTTACAAAAGCATAAAGCATCAATGATGCAGTACATATTGTCTCAGCGAGCACTTGCCCTAAGGGACCACATCATGTATTAAAGTACCACCATCAAGCTGTCATTGAAAATTTCAAACAAGTCACTTTAGCCGCAGTAAAAGGTCACCTGTTTCAAGAAACCACTTTGGACAGGTTTGATTGTGTCTATAAAACATCTTCATTCACTTAATGCCCATATTAAAAAAAACTAGCTGGTCCGCGCTGCTATCGCAGCTGCGTCCAGCGTCGTTGCTTCGCATTCGGGTGGATATTAATTAGTCCATTACATATCACAGTTCTCCGCTTGCTACACAACTAAACTTCAGCCAGCTTCGAATGCTGCGCATTGTTTTGTTTCTCAGCTGAGCTACGGCTCCCAAGAGACTGAAATCGATCCTTTCGAACCAATCGAGCGCAACACCATTCGAGCGCAACAGTTTGCAAAGGCAAACACAGAAAACTCGAGGTGCCCATACCACAGCAATAATTTAATCAAACTTGCAGAAAAACATAGCTCGGTTTCAAGGTGGCCTTTTCGAAAACGGCTCCGTAACATTTTGTACCAATTTGCATTGTTCAACTTTGACCTGTTTTGAGCGTTTGCGCTGTGCGGTGTGTTTTGAAAACCGTGCACAACCAGAGCCGTGTTGTTTCCCAAAGGTCGGAAAATCCGTACTTGGTAATGAGTGGCAGGTGCCTGGTTTTGAACAGACAAACAAACAAACAAACAAACAAATATACAGACAGACACTTGTGAAATAATAATATAGATGCTATAATTGATCTGAATTCAAATAGTCAATATTCACTGCTAGACAATATAAACAAGAGTGAAAGTGACAACTACGATTGTTTCTAAGAAGAACGTTTAACTGAAAAGAATACTGCTCAGTCTCTTCTATGGGTCTTTAACGCAAAACATCAACTATCGTATGCTTACAAACCTGCTGTTGGGTGTCAAGGAGATCAGTGACTTCGACTGAGAACGACTCTTCCGGGAGCTCTTCAAAAAATGTTACACATGCACCAAAAATCTAAAATGAAGGGATATGAGATTTTGAAGACAACAGTAATAAATAAGAAAGTAAAGAAATAGCCTTCCTTTTAAAAATTACAAGGAATAGAGCACAAACACACAAAACATCGATGAAACACTTCTCAATAATTTAAAATTTTAGAAGAAAAAGCTAGCTCAACAGTACTAAGGTAGCTGTGACCAGTTTAGGATTTCACTATAAGCAACTTCTTTTTCAAACTTCTGCCAGAACACGGTATACAGATAAGTAGTCACGGTATACAGTAAGAAGTCTACAGATATCAGTAATAATCACAACTTCATGTTTTATGCGGTATAACGTATTCTGAAGGAGGAGAAATAGTTATTATTGGTTAATTCATGTTTATTTTCTATTTTCGGGAAACAAGGGGGGAAACGTTACCTTCTCTCCTTTGATTCCTGTCAGGGCAAACGTTGAAAATATGGGAAGAGGAGGTTGTGCCTTCTCCGGCCAGCACTCAACAACAGCACCCAATGGCAGACAGAACAGAGGGACAGAATCAGGTAAGGCAAATCCTTCATAGTCAATTGCTGGATAACGGCTAATCACCTCTGCAAAAGATAAGGAACGTTGAAAAATTTTCACATACAATTTCAAAAGAATAGCTTTCAACACCTTGAAAAGTTACATATAAACTTGAAAACGTATTGCAGTCAAACCTGCATTAGCGGCCACCTCTATAGAACAGCCACCTGTGTATAAAGGTCACTCTTCAAAACCCCCAATATGACACTTTAAAATCAACCTGGACAGAAAGGCTACCTGCCTATCAAGGTCATTTTCCTTACGTCCCAATGGTGACTGTTATAAACAGGTTTCACTGTACCCCGATTTGATCTGAATTTCTAGAACCACAGAGCAGTGTTTTATTGTTGAAAAATATCGGCCACGCTTCAGGAGCCACAACACACATTTGCTCTTCATAAGCACTTACATTATATTTGCAATTCACTCACCCGCTTTATAAGAAACAGAATTTGTTCTTGTCAGTGATTTTCGATAACAGAGGTAGACGTCTGAGCCAACCTACATCAAAACAAAGAACAAACAAGGCTGAAACATGGGAAACAAAATAGCATGGGGGCTCCAGCTCCTCATTTTCTGAAATGTATTATAAGGACTAACTGGTTTGCAGAGCAAAGCAACATTCATCGTAACGTACAATATACTTTAGGACGTATCCAATATTTAGGAAATATAAATAGATGACTTTGTGGGGCATAGGATACAAATCGATACAACATTTGGGCATCACAGCCTAGGTTGGTTACAGAAAACATTGTCTGTTTTTTAGATTTAACTACCGACGAAGAAATAGATATTTCCGCTAGCAATAGAGAAATATGAGTTCAGGGAAATTACGAAAATTGCCGATAATTTCAGTAGCTATATCAGATACTTTATTGGATGTGTGATTTAAAAATACAGTGATATACTAAATAGGGATTTCCTAAGTGCTTGCTTACAAATGATCATATAACTGATTTGCATCATTATAAGCCTTGTGAGCTGTAGCAGTAAATTCAAGAGCAATCAATTAGTACTAACCAGACCCTGATTGAGATTCTTTCCAATCAAGCAGAATGCATGTGGCGGTTTCTCGCCCTAGAAGTTAAAACAAATTGAAACAATATGGCACACACAGTACACTATGAATGCCAAACTTGCTATTTTCACTTCATATCTTTGTTTCAAACTCATTATAATTTATTTGGTCGTTAAAAGTTCATTCTATTTCTTTACCTCAAACAAAAGACTTCTTGAAGCTCATTGTATGCAGAAGATGTGGCATAGTGGAAGGGAGTCTGGCAATGTAGCTAGAAAGTTTCTGGAGAACTGGCAATGTAGCTATAAATTTTTGAACCATAAAGAGTCAGTTTTGTTAACTGGATGATTTTCATAACCAGCCACCAGGGTAATGTTATTTTTCGCGAAAGCCATTTTATATATCACATAGTATGTGACACATTATAACACACATATGAATATAGGAAACATTATATCTCATTTCTTGTTTTCCCAACCAATACCTTGCTGGACAGTATGACGCATATCTCGATTACAGCCAGAGAAGAATGAGAGAACTGAGGAGAAGCACGGCGATACGTGATGAATATCCGCATGTTTCCCGCATTGTTCACATTGGCCACCAAACCAGACGGCGTCTTGTGAATGATGTCACAGCCAGGCATCAGGCGTTGTTTGCCTTCGTACAAGACGCTGCGAAGAAACAAAAACAAAACAAACAGCCGTTAGTTATTGCTTAATACGACTTGTTACTCGACTAGGCATTTCATAATTTTAATTTTAATTGGTGTTGCCGCCTTTTATATGTCAGAGCTAGCGAAATTGGGGTTCTACCAATATGCTAGTGGGAATACTGCAACAAACGTGTATTTCTTGATCTTTTCAGGCATTAAACCCATCCTGATTTGATCGTATCGCATCTTTTCAAGTTTTGTATAATGCTCTGTATATGCCGATCTCATGCATAAGGCAACACCCTGTTGTTCCCAATATTAAATTTGCAGAGTTGGTACATTTAATGCACTTTAAAACAGCACTCGTTTATAAGCCAAAGTTGTATTTTTACTCTTTAGACAAATAATTTAAAGCTAGAAGCTTGGCTTCTACACGGTAATACACAGTTAGCAGTGCAATGACGTTGCGAATTTCATAAAAACAAATTGACTATTGCTCCCATACATTTGCCTGTCCATGGTATTTTCCTCATTAAACAACTAACATCCACTGGCAAAACTGATAACATGGATTGATAGTTACCCAATATCAGTGAGCGGTGGCTTGTCTCTTCCTCTTTTGTAGCACAGGAAACACGAGGGACTTCGCAAGGAGCCATGGTTGAGATCGGCAGAAAGACCAGTTGGTGTCAGCTCAATGCATTCAAAGCCAGGTGGTGGGTGCTCTCCGGCAGCTTTAAAGATGACGCAAACATCTGTGATGGGTTCTAGCGTCTCTCCATCTACTTCTGGTTTGGTCAAGTCGTTAAGGCCGACAAGGACAAAGTAGTCTGCTACACGATGCGGCCGCTCGGTCGACATCTTTGCAAGAGCAAAATCTGGAAAATACGGTGCAATATAAACATATTGCCAAAATTCGAATAATACAACAGCACACACTGTATGTTGCCCAAAGAAAAATTTCTTCTTAGTATTGTTTGGAAGCGACCAGTTACAACTATTCGATGTAGTAACGCATAATGTTTCCTAGAGTTGCCACATAACCATCTAATATCAGACAAACTTCTACGCCCAAATGTTTGCATATTTAACTGACATTATAACAAGACCTACATGGAAAGGAGGCTAGCTTAACGTAATCGTGTTATGTACAACAGTAGGGTTATAATCTCCACCATTAAGCCAGGTTTCCACGAGCACATTTTTGTGGAAAAAAAGTGTGCCGCAATATGTGACCGTGTATACAACCCGGCACAATTTTTGTTTCCCAGAAAATGTGGCACAACTTGTGCTCATGTAAATGTCCAAAACATTTATTCTGACACAAATTATCACGGTTGTTCAGACTGGTTTTAGCAAAGTCGATGTCAAAATGGCCCCAGTATAAGCAAGGTCAAGATCAGGCAAGAAACCTGCCATTGCCTCGAGTACTTCATCATACTCTCGCTTCTGTGGACAACGATCTCGATACGCAGTAACCCTCGTATTCCACAGACTTTCGCGCGATCTCAGGCATTCCAGAAGAAAACTCGTTGCAGTATCCGTCCAACGCAAATCAGTCATATTATTGGATTCCTAGAGATACTGGAAGGCTACGGACAACAGGCCGTTTGAGGGAAAGACAGTGAAATGGCCCTTTTTGACCAACCTCAATCCGCAGAAAATATATCAAATTTAATAACAGAATATATGTCGCATTTCCTGTGGAGCCAGTTTACAAGGCAACAACTTCTGAAGTGGTACATTTTCTTTTCCTCATTTCCTTTGACGCCAGTTCACATGATCACCATTCCCTAAGTACAGGGGTGTAATTAGCGAACTAAAATTAGTTCGCTAATTTAGTGAACTACTTTTTTCGTTAGTTTTTAGTTTTGATACTAGTTTTTTACAAAATTAGTTTTAGTTTTAGCAAACTAATTTTCAAGCCAGTTAGCTAGTTTAGCTAAATTTCGTTTTGGTAAAACTAATTATGCTAATTTTGGAATAAAAAATGTCGCTGAGCTGTTCACAAATGGGTTTTCTTGAAAGCAATTGAACTAAGAGAAACACTAAATGCAGTATGGTGTACATTTACTTGTTATTCTGCTATTAAGAAGGTGTCTTTCAAAGAGGAGCTATCCCTTCCAGTGTCACATCCTTCGCACGTCTCATCTTTCATTAAGTACACTAAGCAAATGCGAACATGATTTGATTGTTGATTGCTGGCATTACTATCAACATTGGACATTGGAACATGTCACAGCCTATATAAGTCAGCCAGTAGTAAAAGCCAACAGACAAAACTTGTCGCGTTCCTATAGAGTGGTAGATCAATTTCTTTAAATCTGCAACAGTCAATTCTTTGGACAACTTCTGGCCTCAGCTTGATTCTTGTTCAAATTTGAAGGAAGATAAAGATTGGCTTCGACTTTGCTTGCAAATTTCCTCTTCCCTTTCATAAAAAGTGTGACAATTAGTTTTTAGTTTTTTAGCAAAAACTAATTTTCTGAGCATTTAGTTTTTAGTTTTAGCGAACTACTTTTGAAATCAATTAGTTTTAGTTTTAGTGAACTAATTTTTAGCAAATTAGCGTCAGCGTTAGCGAACTAATTTTTTTATTAGTTTTTACACCCCTGCCTAAGTAACACATTTTCTTTGCCACAAAAAAGCTAGCACGCTAGCTTTTGAACACATTTTTTGTGATTAAGAAATTGTGTCACAATTGCTCATTCATACGGGCACATTTTCTTTGACCAAGAAATTGTGACACAAAAAATGTGCACATGGAAACCCGGCTTTATATGTGTCACTGTCTAGCAATTGCAGGACAGAGTAAAATGAATGTAAATTGTCGCAAATATGATAACAGGATTGCCAGTAAAAATTTCCATTTAATTAATTCCTTGCTTGCGCAAACTAATTACAATTATACCCGGTTAATCAGATATCCTAAACAATCATTATTATTCTGTCAAACTAAGTTTACATTTGATATTTAAAGTGAATACAATTTCCAACGAAAAATAAAATAGAAATAAAATTGGCTTTTGAAATTATATTCTATACAACCAAGTATCTTACAGAATGGAATTGAATGAGCCGGAATGCCCGAAAACATTGTTGACACTGTTGTTTTAAGATTTAAAACAAATCAAAGCCAAAGACAATCATCCGATTTCATGATCCCACTTGACATTGATCTAGTGCGGTTTTCCTTAATTCAATATCATATGCCTCATTTGCTACTTGAATTGTGTCTGTCAATTCAGTCAACAGCTCACAAATCAAAACACAACTACAGCTGGACAGGAAAATTACATTAAATTATATTTCCAGTTGTTCTGAAAACAGAAGAAATTCTGAAACGTAATCAACGGACCATAACTGGAATTTTGGGACGCGGAAAGCTGTTATGCTTAAATACTCACCAATTTAGTAACAATTGGGAATATCACGAGTTGGGGAAGGCGAACAACTGTTCCTAGGTTTAAGATTTTGGAACGCACAATGAAATCTGAACCAGTCAGTAACGAGCAGACAGCCACCATTCCTGGCCTATGTCTAAACTTACAAGTGAGGCTACCAGCGCAGTGACCTAATGTCTGGGTGAGAATTCAACAGCAGGCTTAGCCGTCGATGTTGTCATAGTTTTGATTTCTCACGATGTAAGCAAGTGATATAGGTCGACCAAACCAAGGACCAAACGAAGAATTGAACGCAGATCAAACACTCCGGATAAGATTGCAGTAAAAGAAACAAATTCAGATAAACATTGCATAACTTATAAAAATGCCACATTATTGGCAATCTTCGCTTTGGTATCAATCAATGCACTATTATGGGCGGATCACGTCTAACGGTCAAGATCTTACGATGCTCCAAAACAGCAGAATGAAGTCACGAATATACACATGATTGCTGGGCAATGTGTACGCCTACGTCATACAGTCTACAGACCCAACAGCAGGTCTAAATGCTTGATAAAAGACTCCTGCATAGAACCGCCATAGAGTACTTGTCAATTATAGTAGCCGTATCTACTTACATTAATATTTTAGACAGTTCCAATCGCATCCATTTTCAACACCAGGTATGTCGCCCGTACTTCAAAACAACAACATCGACGTAAAAGATTCAACGATAATTGACGCCCAGCAGTAAACGGCTACGCCGAATCACTGTGTGTGGGATGATGCTTCAAATGTAAACAATCTCTTGTTCTCGTAGGCATAAAGCCGGCAATTCCAGACAAAAACGAAGCCGAATCTCTTCCACGCAGGCACGAGCTCCTTCCAAAAAAGCTTGTCGATTGAGATTCACTGAGAAATTTGGTGATAAATCTTTGGTCTTGCCTCCCTGCGGATTAAACCTCAATATCGGATTTTGTGAATTCAAACTGAGGCACAGATGTCCATAACAAATATGGCTGACAGTGGCGGTGGCGCGAACGGCGAATTGGAATTAAGAAAGGAAACACCGTGGACGGTGGACAGTGGACGCGTCCTGTCTAAAGCAAGCCGTCAATCGCAAGATAGAAGGAAATTAGCTTTATTGGGAGCTTTTTAGTGACCTTTGTGTTTTGTTTACATGCATCTATTTGCTTCTTTAATTTTCTGAAAATGGAAGCCTCCCCATGTGGTTCATCAGGTAGGTCTATATCTGATGTCTCATGATTCTTCCAACAATTTATATTCCTAAGTACAGTAGGAAGTAGGCCTACCAGTGAATTTTTGACCCTAACCTCAACTTTAAGCCTAAACCGCTACTGAGAGTTAAATTCTTAACAGCCTCCATCCATGGATGATGGATCAATGTTGCCATGTTGATGCCTGCAGGAGCAGGACTCTAGCCTGCGTTCAGACGAACTATATTTTTGTACCATTTTGCCTAAATAAATAGAACGTCTGCACGCAGACTAGCATGAACCCTGCGTAAGGAATTTCATGAAGTTAGTGATTCTCACTGATTTCCAGGTGTGTAAAAACTAAGAAAAGAAACCTAGTTCGCTAACACTAATGCTAATCTGCTAAACATTAGTTCGCTAAAAATAAAACTAACTATTTTGAAGTAGTTTGCGAAAACAAAAACTAAGAGCTAAACAAATTAATTTTCGCTAAAAACTAATCGCAATGATTTTTATAAAAGGAAAGAGAAAACGAGAATTACGGCAGTTCGGGCTTTTAGAAAAGCTGTATTTCGTTGATTACAGTTTCCTGACTGATAAATACATGTTACAAGCAAATTCGAAGTCAGTTTTTATCTTCCCTCAAATTTAAAAAAGAGGATCAAGCTAATACCAGAATTTGTCCGAAGGATCAATAGTTGCAGATTTAAACAAACCGCTCTATAGACACGCTGAAGGTTTTGTCTGTCGGATTTCATTATTGACCAATTTATATAGGTTGTCAGATGTGCCAATATCCAATGTTGATAGCGTTGAGAGCAATCAACAATCAAATCATGTGTGCATTTTCTTAATGAACGTGCTTAATGTATTTAATAAAGGACGCGACACTGAAAGGGATAGCTGCTCTAAGCAAAACAGAATGACAAATAGATGTGCACCACGCTGTATTCGGTGTTTCTCTCAATTCAATTGCTGTGGCCCACTTGTCAACAGTTCAGCAACATTTTTGATTCAAAAATTAGCATGTTAGCTTTTCCAAAATTAAAGTTAGCTAAACTAGCTAATTGGGTGGAAAATTAGTTTGCTAAAACTAAAACTAATTCTGTAAAAAGCTAGTCTCAAAACTAAAAACTAACGGAGAAAGTAGTTCGCTAAATTAGCAAACTAATTTTAGTTCGCTATTTAAGCCCGGAGCAAAGGACGCAATATTTGCACCCAACATCGTCCAACAATTGTTGGGCGCAAAATGTTGCGTCGTTCAGCCACCGTGTTGGACAGTGTTGCATGGTGTTGGGACTTGTTGGACGTTGTTGCGCTGTTTTTGATTCAGATCAAAACTATTTTCGATGTTGGACGGAAGTAGAGGAATTTTTACGAGACTAGCACCTTTTAATGACGCACAACATTGTCTACGCAGGCGCAGTATGACAAACTAACGCACGTGGTGTGCTGTCGTGTGCCTCCAGGTCGGCAGCCCAGTGCAAATAAACAAATAAATAGAAGAAAATTACGTATATGGCCAACGCACTTGAAATAAATTGTTTCCAGCAGAAAGTGGAGCATGCTGAAGTCCAAGAGCACTGTTTCACTGATGATGGCTTTGGAGATAGCACAACTACGGAACCATAGGAAGATGAGGACTCCGAAATAGCTGCATTGCTCCGAGCGCTAGACAATTTGGGCAAACGCAAAGCTCCAAACAATAGTGTTGGTGACGATGTTGCGTCTGGTGATTTCTGTTGCTACAGCGGCACAGCCACTGAAACAAATCACATATCAGCAACCGCCAACCATGTCGGAGTGAAAAACTGGTGTGTTCTTTCAGTTAGATTCCAGAAACCTACAGTCTAAGCTTTTGCTTAGGCCTACATCTTGTAATTTCCATTAATATGGGATGGTCATATCGAAGCTGATTTTAATTTCTTTGTCTGCCTTTTTTCTATAATTATATACAACTATATTCTATTTTTCAGAGGTTTCTGATTTGGATATTCTGGAGACTGAAAAGAATCACCTGAAGGAAAAGATTGAAAATCAGAAAGAGAAACTAAGAAAACTCAAACTTGTAAAGCTATATAATGAAACGGTACATTTTGTTCTGATATATCTATTTCCTTATTCCTGAATATAGTTCTCTTATTGCAATTAAGGTAGCTGCAAGTATGTAAAGAATATGTAGATTGATTGATTGATTGATTGATTGATTGATTGATTGATTGATTGATTGATTGATTGATTGATTGATTGATTGATTGTAGTATATTTCAGACATATAAACAAATCTTTACAATAATGTGTTTTACAATGGTTATGTTATACAGTTGTGTTATAGTGTACAATATTTTCGTTTGTTTCTTGATGTCATATGTACTTGTGGCAATTACGATAGAAGGGTAGCTTGCTCATCTGAAAGCTCAAGAGTAAGCCTACTGCCAGAATTACTTTAGTAAATATTAGAGCTGTAACATACTTCGTTACAAGTAACTAATTACATGTAGTTGTTGCTTTTTGAGTAATTTGTAACTGTAATCGTTACTTTTACATCAAAGTAACTGTAGTGGTAATTCGTTGCAAATACTGGCTGTAATTTGTAATTGTTACTTGTAAGGTTGACCTCTGTTGCAAGATACTTTACAAATATCGTATCCTTACAAAGGGTGATCTTCAGAGAATATTGCCCCTTCGCAGATTGCTCAACAGGGAGCTTTGTTGCTTACTGGGGTACTCGACAGCACACCGGACCATGTGTTAATCCATGTGTGTTTTATCCCACGCCAGGCTTCAGGAGACCTGAGTCAGTGTCAGACTCTTTAATACGATTTTTATGAATAGTATGAAATTGGCTACTTGTAATCATAATTATGGCAATCTGTTCCTTATATGGTTTCATTTTCTGTTTGCCGATTGCAACTCTGAGTTAAGCATAATATCATAATAACATAATAATACACCGTATAGAACAACATAAAGGTAAAAGTAACTCTAAAAGTAATTTGTAACGATTACTTTTAAAATAAAGTATTTTGCAATTGTAATTCGTTACTTTTGGGAAAAGTAATTTGTAACTGTAATTAATTACTTTTTGGAGATGTAACTTGTAATTATTGTAATTAGTTACTTTTTTAAAAGTAATTGTTACAGCTCTGGTAAATATTGGAAATACTTTCACTTTTACTCAAGTAAAATTTTGCACTGCTTTGCTGAACACTGCCTATGGATTACAGAATAATTACATAATTATATTGACATATTTATACAGTGAAACCTGTCCATAATTGTCACCTTTGGGACCTGAAGAAAGTTACCTTTATGTACAGGGGGCCTTCCTGTCCACTTGTCCAGGTTGCTTTTTATAGAAAGTGTCATTCTGTAGTTATGAAGAGTGGCCTTTATACACAGGTGGCTGCTCTACAGAGGTGCCCGCTAATGCAGGTTAGACAGTACTCCATTGCCACGCTACTCTTATCTCCTTTGCCTTTTTAAGTGTCATCATTCGTATTATTACTTATCTTTCTCTTAAGCTACATCTGTAGTCGAC
>OFHS01004021.1:4725-15033 GCA_900245855.1 Calvadosia cruxmelitensis | reverse complement strand
CACAACTTTTTTGCGTTGATCCCGGTAACATTTTGAAAGTCGACTTTTTTTGAACCACCCTAATGGATATGACAAATAGAAAAAAACATATTTAGAGGAACATCAATTACTTGCTTTATATTTTCAATGCATTTTGGTACATCTACATGGATTGTTTAAGTTTGCGTTTAAGTTAAATTAAATAAAACAGGGTAGAAAATTGCAGTTAAGAAGTAAGCTTCCCACCTGTGTGATCTTTCAGAGACATCACCAATCCACACAGTCAAAGCTATGAGTTCTCTTTAAGCAGTGACGGAAATGTACCGATCATGGCTTCTTTCGAAGGATCAATCGTTATGGTTTTAAGCAAAAGTAATCGGTTCCAATCTATACCATGAATCCAACCTCGTGGGAGATATGATCATTACCTGGTTGTTAATATATCTGTCTGACAAACTCAACTCATCTGGAAATTCATCAACCTGCCTTGAAAAGACAGAAACAAACGCTTGTCTACAGTAGACCAGATAGATCATTGATGATAGCTTCGGATGAGTGGCCTGACAGAAGATGGCGATAATGAATTTCGCAAACATATTGCTAGAAAATGGTTTCCATTGTAATACTATTCAAGTCGTCAGTCAAAGAAAATGCAATCCTCTGAAAATTTCGAAATTTTATAGGAATCTTGAGGACAGATTTGAATATGAAAACTGAATAGACGGTGTTGATTTCACTCTTGAACTTGCTATCTCTTTCTTTACGCTTCGATCAAATCACCAGTAACTGGCATGTCAAACACTTGCGATAATTCCAATAAAAAGGCGACAGATCTTTTTGAGACACAGTCAGGACCTTCTTGGACAGTGAACAACAGCAGATCTTTGAAGTGAACTGGTATGTGTTATATTGCTCTCGTACAAATCCATTACTTTCTTCTGTACATGTTCTATGCTACTTGAGCCTTTTGCAGTGAGTTCAAGCGATTTGGGTACTTTTAAATACTCTGTCGACGATATTTGTCACAGAAAGAGAAATTTTAGATCAATAGCAATTCTGTAGTTTCTTCTGGACATAATTTGGAGATAACTTTCATTGCCATGCTTGATTATATCGTTCAAAAAGCAAAGTAAACACACACGATCTGAAGTTTTCTCTTTTATTCATGTTGTATTAAACAATTGAATCTTCGCATCCACATTATACTACATTTTGCAAAGGTTATTTTGTCTCTTATAGGTATTCTTTACGATCATGTCAGCTGTAAAGATCCTGGCATTCGTGATGTGTTTCAGCAGCGCAGTTGTGGCAAAGCATCCATGTCCCAGTGAAATTTCCATGAACACAAAGGTATAATTTAACTTGTCATCTTAAACCGATACACAAAACGATAGCGTTTTCGGCAAAATATGAACGGAAACAGTTTCCTTAGCGGTACAACAATTTCCCCAAAAATATGTATATAGCCTTTGTTCTTCCAAGATTATAATTGCTCTGCTGTTTGACCATCAAGTGGCGCGGCCAGGACCAACTACTTGCAAAGGATTAGCCTCATATTAGAAGAAATATTATTCGGTTTTTGTCTAAGGTTGACATGCTCACCTTGGAGATCTAGAGAAATTTCTTTCGTTGGATAGTTTTCCATGTTCAGCGATAAAAAGCGAAATAGCGTGGCATATGCTTTTAGGCTTTACATAAGTGGAAATTTTAGGCTTTACATAAGTGGAAATGCAAATTTCCCTGGAATTGCCTGTTCTTAGAACAAATAACCATACATACATACATATGCGACTGAAAAATGATCGAAATATTTGCGTCAGAGACCGGAGCCGCATTGCGCTCGTGAATTGGCTGGCCGTATCTTCATCACTGTCTAGAAATAAACTGCATCAGAATTTGTGGAAATCTGATATTCATCACAGCATACATGCACAGGCATTATGGGAAACTGCCTTGTCAATGGAAGCAGTCATTGAACTGTTCCTACATATTTTATTTCAGATCCCAATCTAACACATTCAGCTTTTCCGCCGTTTTAATGATAAAGAATTACTAACTGATAATCTCTATTACAACGTAGCCTAAGCGAAAGGATAGAACAAATTCCTCTTCTGCAAATGCATAGGATAAGGATATGGGTATCGTTTCATTTCTTCTTTGCATTCTTTGCATTCTAAGCATTGTTTATTTTGTTTCTTGAACGAGAGAAGTGCAACAAGCGATAGTTATCACCTTGGGAAATAATCATCATTGTGTTGTTGAAAAACTATATTGAAAATCTAAGAATATTTTGTATCCCCCTCTCATATTGACGTTTTTTCAAAGGCGTACACTGGGCAATTGACATTCTTGAATGTCAAACAAGGCAAAACAGTGCTTCTCTGTATTATTTCAGTATTTTCACCAAACTACATTCAGGTCGTTGGTAGCGTTAATTCCTAGATCATATGGGTGTATGTATGTAGAGCCAAGTCTATAGTACGATACATATCAATAATCAATGCAATGAAGCAATCAATCAATGCCAATAGTCATGTATTTTTTTGTATAGTCTTTTCCTTCCCACGAATGTCACGGCACTATTGGAAGTAGACTGTCTCCTGAAACACGAATGCCTCTATGTATCTAAAGGCTGTGTCTGATAGCAAATATCACCGCACTTTTGGAAGTAGACTGTCTCTTGAAACACGAATGCCTCTATGTATCTAAAGGCTGTGTCTGATGTGAAAATTTCAGGATGCAACAAAAGAACAACTTCGACTTGCCGCTGGAGCTTTGGAATCAAGAGATCTTGATGATTTTGAAATGCAAGCCATGGGTCCAGATCAAAACCAAAAGGCCTACGACAAAATGAAAGAACTAAAAAGTAACGAAGAAAGAAAGAAAACGGCATTGTGTCTCTTTTACTCCGCCATTGCGGAATGCAAAAAGAAGGACGTTGATTGCAAACTTTGCGATTTGGTGTTCATCGCTCACGCCATGGCAACTGCTGACGATCAATGCTATTTCCTATGCACTGAAGAGTTAGCAAGCTTAAAAGTGCACGAGCTACCCACCAAGCAAACCTTCGCAACATTCATTAAAGCAGGGATGGGAATAAAAGACGATGGAAAAACGGAAGATGAATTCAAAGCATTAGTGAAGGAAGGAATGAAGGAAACTGGACTCAGTGTCACAGATAAAAGATTTGCCTCCCTCGCTGTCCTTCTGTTCATAATGGTCGCCAAATTTATCGTCTTCGTTGCTGCAAATGCCGCCATTGGTTACATTACCCAGAATTCTGATGACAAGTATGGTGTCCAGGCCTTGAACAATGAAATTCTTGCTCCTCTTTCTGAAGTGGCTGCGGCTGGAGGAAGCTGTTTCGTTGATACAGCCATTGTCAACGTGTATCTTGGTCGAATGCAGTTTGTTGGGAAGCAACTGAAGGAAGTGAAAGTCGGTGACCTTGTTGAATCAGTTGATGAAGTCTCTGGAAAACGCATCTTCTCTCCAGTTTATTACCTGGCCCACGAC
Organism: Calvadosia cruxmelitensis; assembly: GCA_900245855.1. Taxonomy (NCBI): domain Eukaryota; kingdom Metazoa; phylum Cnidaria; class Staurozoa; order Stauromedusae; family Kishinouyeidae; genus Calvadosia; species Calvadosia cruxmelitensis. The sequence continues at coordinate 11,538 of OFHS01004021.1, read as the reverse complement.
GAAGGTGGTCTTCAAGGAAATCTCATCAAGATATTCTACAAAGAAAATCAAGGAAAAACAGAGAGTATTGGACTAAGTCGACGTCATTTGATCTATGCCTCAAAAGGAAACCTCACCAATGCACCTCTCACTCAACCAATCAGAGCCGATGCTGTCAACAAAGGTGATCACGTGTGGGTGATGGATTCTGGTCAGTTGGTTGCGAAGGAAGTGGTCGACATCATCCCATTCATCGGTGGTGTTCGTCATCCTCTGACTGAGAACCATCACATCGTCGTCGATGGTGTTCATGCCTCTGTTCATGTCCTCAACGAGAATCTGTACCGTGGAATGACAGCACCACTTCGTTTCACCTACTGGCTCAATCCCGAATGGAACAAAGGAGGATTGGTCAAAAAGTTGGTGCGATTCGTCGAATCAGTCAAAGAACCAATGTTCAATGACAGCCTTGCAAAGGTCATCGGTCACTTCTCTGTTTCCAAAGTGACCATGATGTAACTGCAGTGGCATTCTGATTTCTTATAGTTTGATCGCACATAAATTACACGGAGAAGTACGATTGCTTTCTACTGATCTATGTAAAGCTTGTACGAGAAGAAATTAAAAATCTCTTAGCATGCATCATCACCTTGTCTTAATTGATGGTTGTATAATGTACCGTTGATAGTTCGTTTCTTTTCGCATGTGTCTTAATGGAATCCATTCGGAATTTTTTCTTACTATATAGAGACTACCTCCTTGAGCAGGGAGCTGAAATATTCCATTAGCACATTTTATTGGCAGTATCTGCATGCTGTCAATGTGGCATTCATACAAGTCACGGATAATCCTAACCTGCACGAAACTTTTTCCTGAGAAGCAACTGTACGATCTAAATGCAAGCTATCTTAGCTAGGACTGTGCATGAAGTCTATGCCATTGTAGCCATGGGGATTGGCTTTGTAGGTAGACGCAATAATAATCAATCGCGATTGTCTTAAAATGACTAAAGTAGCAGAGAAGATGGATCCTGTGAAACCTTGATGAAGATGGTTCTTATGAAGTGGCTGAAATCAAAATTAAAAGTTACAAAGTATAACATTTATTTAAATGAGACTTACCAAGATAAATGCCACTCATTAGCTGGACGTGCTCTGGACACCGCTTCAATTGAATGATTAAAGGAGTATAAATTTAGAATAATTAATACGTTAGACAGCACTGAAAAGCGCCGTCTACACCCTGAAGACATTCATGTAATTTTCAAAATTTTACAACACTTATAGTTGCCGATAGTGGCTCTCTCTCTAATCATACAGTAGTTCCCAGGGTAACATCAAATTAGCATCGAAAATATTTTGTAGACCTGAGAGACGCAAACCATGGTTTGCAATATTCTGATCATCAACTGTTATTGAAAACTTGTTCAGCATCTGACATTAACTAATTGATTTTAGGAAAGCTACATGAAATTCACACCACTTCAGAGTTACGACTGATTTTATACAACGGCAATCTGTCAACAATTTACCTGGCAACAAATTAATTTAAACGTGTGGTGTCAGTGACGTATGACCGTCATCTTTTGTGTTTGTTCGGACATGCGTGTCCTCTTTTGTGATGTCCTCTTTTGTTTAATTGCTGACCGCATGTTTCATTCTTATAATAAATGTCGCTGCTCGAACTAGCACGTGTGTTCTCTTCTCGCACGCTAAACTGATGACCCCTCTTGCTTTGAATACTTTCTGATGTCTCTTCAAGCAGAAGATGTGATGTGGCGGCCATCGCGTTGGCTGTCAAGGCCCTTGCAGAGCCCAAGGCTTCGACCGACGTGCAAGACGTTTCTCTCAAATTGCCTACTTTCTGCACGTCTAAGCCAGAGGAGTGGTTCGTCCAGATGGAAGCTCAGTTTGCCACGCGCAGCGTCACGGCCGACCTCACACAATTCCACTACGTCGTTGCTGCACTGGATAATACTACTGCCGGGGAGGTCGAGGCTCTTCTCCTAAATTCTCCAGTTACTGGTAAATACCAAGCACTGAAGACTGCTCTAATCAAAGCCTTTAATAAGACTCAACAGAAGAAGGATAACGAACTTCTTGCCCTCTCTGGCCTTGGTGATCGGAAGCCATCCGCGCTGCTTCGAAATATTCAGTCGCTCAACCCCACACCGGCCACACTACCGCGTGCTCTTTTCCTGGCCCAGCTCCCCTTTGAGGTGCGTCGGGTTCTTGCTGGCACAGAGGAGCAATCTTTGGAGGAGTTAGCTATCAGCGCTGATAGGATTGTGGAGGCGTGTTGTGCTGGTTCTGGCCTGGTTGGTATCTGCTCTCTTGACAAACCTATACNTCGTCTTTTGTGTTTGTTCGGACATGCGTGTCCTCTTTTGTTTAATTGCTGACCGCGTATTTGGTTCTTATAATGAATGTCGCTGCTCGAAATAGCACGTGTGTTCACTTCTCGCACGCTAAAAACGTGTGATTCTTCTCATTTTAATTTTTTAGTCATATTTTAGCTTTTATTCTGCAAGTATATTTTTAAATTTCTTGGATTCTTGTAAAACGTGCCATGTTTGGCAACTGCTGCTTACATGTTTGTATTTAGTAGTAAGGAACGAGTGAAAATAAATAAATTGATGATTGATGACGACAATGACGTCATTCCATTATTATTTTTATATTTTTTTCAAAGTAATAAATCTACCATGCCAAACTCCTTACAGGAGCAACTCAATAGCGTAACGTCGAGATGAAAAGGAGAAACTAAAACTCAATTTATGTAATATAAAACAACATCCCAAATCATTAAGAATGAATTTATACCGTTTATCTTGATTAACTTACATTATTCTTCGTAATAAAAATACAAGGTTTTGTAGAAAATTTACTATTGATCTTTTTGGAAGAGGAAATTAGTATTTACAACATTCGTAAATTCTCGCATAATTTAGGTGGTAAGTCAAACATAACGTTCTGTGGAAACTTTCGCAAATATTTCAAACCATCACAGTTAAATTTGTCGCTGCTTGACGTCCAGACCGTTAAAGAATATCTATGGGGATCTTTGTGTAGAAGCCAAATGAGTTGTTCTTGTGATAACGTAGCCAGTGAGGCACGTACAGGGAATGTCACTGATTGCGTCAAGTTCCTCGTAATTGTTTCCATTTCGCGGACCATGTCCCATGTGTATGCACTATTGTTTGCAGCATTGCTCCACGCCGTGGTCCATCCAGGTGAAAGAATAGCCCTTTTAAAAGGCTGGCAAAGTTTGAAAAATGTAACAGCATCAAGTGGTGGACTCTTAGGGTTGTTCGGACCAACAAGCACATCGGCATTCAACATGATTGGCATATTGTTGGATTCAGAAGATGCGTTATTCAGCTCCTGCTTGAGGATTTCAAGTGAAGGAGCAATAGCTTGGATTTCTTTGATATCAAGCTTAACACCTTTCCCCTTCATTCGCAAAGTAGCTCGCAGGAATTCCATCAAAGTTAGGTCACTTGAGTTCTCCGGGGGATGTGCCATGATGGGTTTACCGTCAGAAGGATCCAATAACACATCTGCTTCTAGCATCATTAAATTTGGATCTTCCAAACTTGAAATAAGAAAGGCCCTGCTATTGACTGCATGGGCCCATGTGATATCTATGCCCTCTTTCACACCAAAATATTTGTACATCTTCTTGAGTTCAGAATTCTTTGTCGGCACAACTGATTCGATTCTTGATAGAATGATGACAGGAATGACAATGGCTGGAAATAGGAACATCCAAGATTACATTAGAACAATGAAATAATTCAGATAACCTTGCATAGAATCAAGTACAGCGTAATAATAATAATAATTATTATTATTATTACAGGTTACATCACATCACATCACATCACATCGTGATATGAAGTTTGTCACAATCCAAACCAAGTTCCGTTACAATCAAGAAAACCTTTCAACAACCCACTATACTTTAGACAGTAATACCTTGTACTAGCAGCCACCTCTATAGAGACACCACCAGTGTATAAAGGCCACTCTTCACAACCCCAAAATGACACTTTCTATAATTTAAATCAACCTGGACAGTGGGATATAATCCGTGACCGTTCGTACATCGTTTATTTAATCTCTTTAATTTCTGTTTCCTGTACTTAGCGTGACACAGCTATCATGTGAATTTGCTTGTAATCTAATCGATCTAATGTCTGTTTGTAATTTGCTGTGGGCAGTCTCCCCTAATTCATTTATAAACTTATTATTAGTTGATCACGTGATAATCCGTGAGGATATAAACGTGTGTTCTTGGATTGAAAAGATCAGCTTGATTCAGGTCAGAGAATTTGTCTCTTTTCTGACTTGCTGCGTGACGCAACAGACAGTAAGGTCATTTTCCTCAGGTCCTAAAGGTGACCCTTATAGACAGGTTTCACTGTACGATGTTGATCTTATATATCATCATTAAGCATCATAATATCTAGCAGCTGTGCGTGATTAATTTACATCTCTTAAGTACTTTGCTAGTACCTTGCATAGCTTGTAATGAGAGTAGGACCAGTAAGTAGAGCCAATCAGCTATTGATAGACTACGTTGCATGCAGCAAATTGCATGGTGTGCCAGACTGGAATCTTTGTATTTTGCGAGGTGGAGAAAAATTTTCCGAAATATTTTGCGCAGTTGGCCTCTCGCTGATTTGACAAAAATGCGCGGTCCGGCCGCGATTATCTGCTTGAATAACAGAGTTACAGTAAAGGATTGCGCAGACAGAGCCTGTTTTTCTGATTAAAATGTCTGCAGCTGAGCTCAATGTTCAGAATCTCTCCGCCGCGCAGTGCATAAATTCCAGTCCGGATGGTGTGAAGCTGTCTTCGGATCTTCTGTTTTACCCTAGAGTTGGTCCTGCTGGTTCCAATTAATCAATGGGTATTCAACAACGAACTGTCCTATAGGTCCAACCATCATTTCAAATGTTGAAATCACAACGATTTTTTAGACATAAGGTATTGCAAAGGACTAGGCACCATTATGCAGTCTGCCAGTCTACAACAACATTACTGCTTCTTTAAATAGCAGATATTTATAAAAAGAACATGAAACAAAAAAGAGAGGACAGAATTTAAAGGGAATTGTCGTGATTTTACAAAAAAATTCAAAATAGGATAAGAAGCAAAAGTCTCTCTATTATACCCCCAATATGCCCTATCGATTGCATTGTTTGTTGTTGTTGTTGTTGGAGACTATCAGACTAACTACATTGCTGCAGACTATCTGCCACACAGAACATATCGATTGAATATTTGATCGATCGTCTAATTAATCAACAGGTAAAGCCACAATCAACCCAGGTCTATAACATATGAACTTCAAAAACATGGCACGCGAGTGCCAGTAGGTCTATGGCCTAACATTAAACCAATAACTCACCAAGCGTAAATATGATAAAGACAGCAATAAGCAAAACGATGGATCGAACTTTCGTTCTACGTCCTAGCTCAGCAGTCTTTGGCATCTTGCTTCTTCGACGATATATTTTCTGCTTTGTGATCCTCCTTCGATATTGAACGCACTTTCAACCGTTTCATGCTGTTTAACCTTGGCTTTAACGGAAGGGAAAGTAAACTTTGTCCCTTGAAGTCAAAACAGCTGGGAGCCATCTTTTCGCGAAGACGAGACAAAAAATCAAAAGTGAGACTAAAGTGTAAGAAAGTGACGTCACTGGTAGTTTGCACGACAATATCACTGCTTCTTTGTAACAAAGTGGAAATTGGAAGACTGTTTTTCGTTCTATTTATCCATATGCCTATGTTTGCCGAAAGTACATAGATGGATAGATAGTGATAAATTTATTTCATTCCATTCGGAATAGATAATGATACATCATTTTATAATAATCACAATAATATGTTTTTCTTCGATTGATTGATCTAACTAACAAGGTATTTTTGTTTCGATTGATCAAATTCAGTCTTGCAAAGAGGCACTAATATTTTTTTTTTAATCTTTCTTTCTTTTCTTTAACCGATTTCTTCGTTTTCTTTTACATAGAAAATATATGACGTTATTTTTGTGCATTGCAAAATATGGTAGCGATAATTCACACTTGCACCACATTCTCTGCACACACAACCGTCTCTTGCGTCATGGATATATATAGCTATTTTATTTTGATCACAAAAATTCAACTAACAAAAAAATATAAAAAGTTAAGACAGTTTTGTTATTGACTAATTATAAGATAAGAAATAAATGTGATCATTGTCATCCCGTAAGATAAAGCATGCTTATAAAATAATAGTTCATAAATCATAATTACATTGCCATCAAAGTTTCATCAGGTATTCAAATTGAACAAACGAGGCCGCAGATTTCCACTCTTCCAACGACACACATCTAACTCCCTGCATATAGACAAATGGAAAGACAGAAATTTCAGAAGGTACCCATGCATATCTCAAAGCGTTTGGAGATTGCTAAAACTACACCATGAACTGTCTTCATATTGTCCAAGTCAAGTTTCCTACTTCCATTTTCTACTTTTAATAAACAGCTTTTTAAACACAAGTGTTAATGGAGCTATAAAACTTGCTTTTTAACTTTAAAAACAGGGTGGATTCGAAATCCGGGTCGTTAAGTTGATTTCTGTGAGGTCGCACAATCAAGCTGCCATAGCTGAATAATCGCTATATGCTTACTTGTAATAATGCTATTGTCTTTTGCAACGAGAAGTAATTTTGAAAATTACCCATGTCGGAAAAGTACTCATTACTCCAAAAAGTAATTAATTACGTTACAAATTACTTTTTCAGGAAAAATGATTAATTACTATAAAATTACTCTAAAGTT
>OFHS01004020.1:0-15039 GCA_900245855.1 Calvadosia cruxmelitensis | reverse complement strand
ATTTGAGTAGTACAAGTCACGACCGACCGGTCCTGCTTTTCGTTTCAACAACATTCACTACGCTGTCTCATCAGCCTTCTTCTTCGTGGTGGCTAGTCGCTGTAAACTTTAACGGATTACTTTGACTGGAGTTATTTAGGAACATTGATTTCTTGAATTGTCCACACTCTCAGTCTTTTCTCGCAGAGAATTTACTCGCGTTGGTTATCATTTATTTGTTTATTTGCGAACAGAAGTCTGAAGCTTTGTATATTGTGTGAAAACAATGGAAAACAAAAAGCGGGACCGGTTCGGGTCCCGGTTATCAGTTTCGGGAAACCGAGAATGAATTTTCCCGGTAATTCGGAGCCCTACTTTCCAGTGCAAATTCTGTTAAAGTTATTCTGTAACACCGATCAGAGAGATCACTAAGTACATAGACCAGCTCTCTACAGGTCAACAAGACGAACATATAGAGCACTGATTGAACAATTGGATTTACAGAATTACCGTATTTCGCCGTGTATAAGTCGATTTTTTTATGTCTTAAAATGATAGTCAAAATCGTACTCGACTTATACTCGGAATCATCGAAAAAACAAATCGAAATTCTACGAATTCTTTGTTTACAATGAGAAACAAAGGCGCTATTGTTGTCCGTGGCTACGCATGAGGGGAAAGAACGATCGTTTGGTGAATCGCAAACTGACTGTTTTAGGTCCTAGAACAAACATTTTTGGAAAGTAGTCCGTTTTTTTGCTCGCGAGAATTGGAAAGGTTACTCTAGTCAGTCTTGAGGAAAGGCCAGCTATCTTTATCACGCGGCTGTTTACGTTTGTTTTACGGCTTTTGAAATTCAACACCTATTCGTCATTCGAACCAGCTATTGTTCTGAGTGTAAAGGTCACTCCATTATCTTTTGATGGGAAATTCATGTGGCTGTCCCTGAAGCGGAGAACGCACGTGTTCTTCCTGTCGTGTTCAACCATGGTTCAACGGAGATGGAAAGAGAGAATTAAGTCTGGCTCTGCCTTGACAACAGTCATGATTCTCAGAACTGATAGTTGTCTCAGAGCAAATGGCTTGCTTACACTTGGTGGATATGCAATGAGAATTAAAAAGAAGCACGCTCCGTTGTGAAACATCAAAATGAAACGTGTGGAAAGCAGATGTACAAACCGACGTCAATTTCCCGCTCCTGCAACAGTGGACCCTTCACGTGTATTATTTGTTTACTTTCTGCAACCCCAACTGTAAAAGACGCTAAAATGCAGCATAAATGGGAGGAAAGCTTTGGTCATACATTCCCAACGAATTACGATTGATCATGTAAATACCGATGGAGCATTGTGTCCAGCGTTTAATTTTGCACTCGACTTATACACGGACATTAGTGTTTTTCTACCGTTTTGCCTGAAAAAATAGGGGTCGACTTATACACAGTGTCGACTTATACACGACAAAATACGGTAGTAACCAGACCTCTATTAAGAGAGATTTCTGCTTCACTTCAATAAATTCATTTGCAGTAATTCACGGTAACGCTTTGGCTGAAACAAATTAATGATGCTGTTTGAGTATGGACTTAATGCACTGATGGGTTTAACCCCTGTCCTGCTGCGAATAGAGAAATCTTGACCTCGCGCTCCTGAGGCGTTATTTTGGTGATTTTAGTGTGATTCATTAAAAAATTCATATCTTCGTATTCTGAAGCTTAAAAATTCCAAATTCAAGACAGAATATGTATCACAGATTCAGGCTGGTAATAAGTCAAAAATAATACGAAAAGCATGCAGTTTCAAGATTCCACGACCCTTCAAACTCGAAGAAGACAACACAACAATGTGGTACACTACTTCCATCGCTGACAAAAACGTAAAAAACTCAATCAAACAGCAAATAATACAAGAAAATTAATAAAACTTCACAGAATGAAATCGTTCAAAGCAAGGGGTAACACACAACAGAGTAGAATCACAAGCCTGACACATAAAACGAGTTTCTTTGCCGACACCGTTCTTGTCACACACGCGACATCCTTGAGCAGGGTTTGATCGCTTTGCTCCTTCTCTAGCAAGAATCATTGAAGGGAAATGCCGTCCAGTTAACCTTGTAACATACTCAGCATTAGCAGAAGCATGGCCCCGCTTTCTGGGTATAGTGAAGCTTTCGACATCGACAGATAACAGCAAATCTTTCACAAGCTGTAAGCAAAACTTGCGATGCAGCATCGGTTGTACTGTGGACTTCTTGTACAGCAGAAAGGCCTGAACTTCGCACAAGTGAAGCAGATGAAAGAAAACTTTCTTGTATGCTTTCAAGGTTTTCCTTTTGACTGCAAAGTTTTGCATCAACTGGTCAGATTGATCAATGCCACCCATGTAATCATTGGGTCATTCCATGCGAAATCGACAAGGTTTTGCCATCACCCTCTTCGATTTTCGTATAACTTGGTGGGCAGTTTCATCTACTCACAAAATGACCTCAACTCAAATTTTAGACTCCAAATGGGCGTGGTTATGGATTTATGACCAATTAAAGTTCGCGTTTTGCGTCAAAATTGGGCCAAGTGACCGAGCTTTCAGAGGTTGTGCTGACTTTGTTCGCAACAGAAACACGTCAAATGTCATATCAATAGAAAGGTAAAAGAAAGGTCTTCTATAAAATAATAACGTTTGTCTCGTCACTTGTACACAGCCGCCGTATGGACAATTTAAAAACTTTAAAGTGAAATAAAAAAAATATATATGCCGTAATTTTGTCTTTTTTTTGTACCATCATGTAGCCCTTGAAATTCTCTATCGGTTTCAAGCAAAGCGATGCGTACTTTTTATGCTTGCTGGACGAGTATTTCGTATTTAGTGTGTTTTTGCCCCAGAAATTGACGTCGGCCGCATGTTTACGACGCCGCTGTCGAGAGCAACAACGTGTGAATAACGAGGTGTCGACAATGTCTGCACAGAGCAGACCCCTGTCTCAAGCACAGGTGTCAACACACTGTTTTGCAAGTCGAGCAGAGCAGAAAAGAACAGTCGATCGAAGACTTGCCGATGAGATGGCAAACTTGAAACGTATACTTCTGTCATAATTGTTATGGTGGAACCAGAGCGACGGATGTTTGTTTAGCTTTATAAGTGGTGAATGGCCTGCCATAATAATTATAGCGAAAATCACGGAGCCGCTCAGCGACCTCAGCTCGAACTCGAGCTCAACTCGGCTGCAAGGTTTGCAGTTCCAGGAACGCCGTTCCGAAAGCAAAGGCGGAAATCGACAACCGATCAAATGGAGAGCACCATGACAATGACTTGATGGCGACAGCAGATGTTATTCGAATAATTCATTCAAATTAGTGTCAGGGTCTCAGTCTTGGCCGTGTGTCGTGCTTTTGGTGCTGTCGTAAACAATCGAGAATGGACAAAGTTTACTTCGAAACTCGAGCGAGCAGCAGCGTGCATGCTGAATGCAACTGATCATTTAAAGAACAGAAAGCAAAGGAAAACAAATCGCAAAAATGATACATCGTGCATCGCCGTGTTCCAAAATTGTCTTCTCTGAGTCTTGTAAATTAACGTTCCGAAGGCAACGTTAAGTCGCCAGCCACCACAGAGCAGAGAGCACCGCAGTGCATTCACACGAAAAATTAAAACCGAAGGCCAGTGAAGGTATTCAGTTCATGTCACAGTAGACAACAACAAGTCAGGCAAACGCATCGTTCCCCTGTCATAAACAGTTTGTAACTGGGCGAGACGTTGCGTGCTCAACATTATTTGAGACGGGGGTCTGCTCTGTGCAGACATTGTCGACACCTCGTTATTCACGCGTTGTTGCTCTCGACAGCGGCGTCGTAAACATGCGGCCGACGTCAATTTCTGGGGCAAAAACACATTAAAAACGAAATACTCGCCCAGCAAGCATAAAAAGTACGCATCGCTTTGCTTGAAACCGATAGAGAATTTCAAGGGCTACATGATGGTACAAAAAAAGACAAAATTACGGCATATATATTGTTTTCATTGCACTTTAAAGTTTTTAAATTGTCCGTACGGTGGCTGTGTACAAGTGACGAGACAAACGTTATTATTTTATAGAAGACCTTTCTTTTACCTTTCTATTGATATGACATTTGATGTGTTTCTGTTGCGAACAAAGTCAGCACGACCTCCGAAAGCTCGGTCACTTGGCCCAATTTTGACGCAAAACGCGAACTTTAATTGGTCATAAATCCATAACCACGCCCATTTGGAGTCTAAAATTTGAGTTGTGGTCATTTTGTGAGTAGATGAAACTGCCCACCAAGTCATACGGAAATCGAAGAGGGTGATGGCAAAACCTTGTCGATTTCGCATGGAATGACCCCATTGTAGTCGATAACTACGACATGTTTGATAACCAGAGCACCGGTGACGCGATCAGTGTTACCAGTTGGACGCAGAGAACTCGGATGAAATGTTGAAAGCATAAAAACGTCTCTTTTGTCTTTCCACTTCAAAGCTAAAGCAGGACCATTCCGATAAGCAATATGCTGTGCTTTCTTCAGTTTCTTCTCCATCTGTCGTTTTGACGTGTCTTTTTTGTTGCGGCGGTAAGTTCCACAAGCCAAAGTTCCGTGTTGAAATAAATCAAGGTACAACGTTCCGCTGCTGTAATAATTATCCATGAAAACCTTGTAACATTTATTGAAGAAAGGCTCCATCAAAGACCAAACAACATCATAGGTGGATCCCTTGTCTGAATGCTCGGCTTTGCCCGTATATATCTTGTAACGAACAACATAGCCAGAACTTGCTTCCGTCACTACATAGGCTTTGATGTGAAACTTGTTGCTCTTCGTGGGGTTGTAAACACGATAGTGCAGGTTACCTCTCCAACCGATTGTGCTTTCATCAAGGCTAAGACACTGTTCAGGCTCGTAAGCAAGTTCAAAGTTTTTAATTATGGCATCGTAGATAGGGCGAATCTTGAACAACGGGTCGTATCCATTCAGACCACGAGGAACAAAGTGAGTGTTATCGTTGAAGTGCAAGAACTTCAAAAGCAACAAGAACACATCTCTGCTCATCACTTTATGAAAACATAGATGCTCTACGAGCTGACTCACGGCGTAGTGACGAGAAGCAAATGCTTATTAGTATAATTGATTAACACAATCAATAAATAAATTAGAAAAAGTAGTAGTGAAAAGTTTTCAGAGCTGTGAATCCGATCCTCTTTGATTTTCTTTAAACTTTGCACACGCCTAGATACATTTCAAACCAATATAATGGCAAAATATTAGGTCTCAGTTGGCCATGGTTACGTAATTACGACGCCTTGAAGTTGCGATTGTTGAACAGGAGCTAGCCCCCGTCTTTGGCACGACTTGTGAATGACGAATGCATCTGTTGAATGAATTAATCACACCTCCTTTGTTTTTGTGAAGTGAAACTTGATCCGAACCTATTTACCTTGCTCCGATTTGGAACTCTTTACCTGAAGAAGTTGTTACTTCTTCGTCATTGGCCGTATTTAAGCATCGCCTGCTGGCAGTAAATTTAATCAGATCTTGTAATTGTTATAAATTCTAGGCTGCACATTAGTGAAAGTTGTATTACTTTCCCCTGCTTGCCCGTCAAAATGTACCATAGATTCGAAAATTTTGACAAATATATCAAATTAAACTCATCACTACAGATGAGCGTTGGCATTGGTGCTTGGTCGGTGGGCAAGCGAATGCGAATGCAAGCAAGCAAGCGAATGCGATTGTGATTGCGAATGTGATTGCGAATGCGAATGCGAATGTAGAATGTTCGATTGTGAATGCTAATGTTCGCTGTATGTAGTCGCATCAAAGCAATGACCTAAACGAAGAGCGAACCTACGGTCAGCATTCGGAAACTAGAAAAAGGGCAGCTGGCGTGAGGGGATACACGTGTAATGCGTGCTGTGGCTTTACTGCGAGTTAAAGTAAAATTCGTAGGGCGCCGGTGCTTGTATAATGGCACGCGATAGGCAAGGATTGCTATATATCGCGTTGGTCACGTCATACCTTGGTAACTGCTAGGAAACGCTTGACATAGTTCAGATTAGTCATACCGCTAGTCAACCACGAGCTGCCGAGAATACAATTGTCGCTCATCTGAAGTTGACCGCTAGGGCGATGTCCCGAGATAGCTACAACCCTGTCGTTATTCTAGCCTTTGTCAAAACGATTGAAATTCTCATGTTAGGATTCTCAAGAGCTCTAATGGACCACTATTATGGTCGCGTGCGTGAATGAAACAGGCGTTTTGGTTTCAGCAGGATTCTTTTTTTTTTGAAGCCGCGCATCTGAATCCGAGTTTCGGTGTACGTTGAAAGCGGGCCACAGTACGACCTGCGCTGGCAAAATCCTCCACAGTGAAAGCAAATGAGAAACGACTCGCGCGTGGCCGTCGGAGACAAAAGGCCGCAAGCGAATGCGAGTGAAAAGTTCCAAAACTTCGCTCCTCACACACGCGCTGTCCGGTCGCGGCAAACCAACGACCAGGTGCGGCTCCACACGAAACTGGTCTGTAAAATACTCATTTCCAAGATTCGCCCAACGCTCGAATTTTTACAAATTTCCCAAACTCTGGGCCGCAAGCTCCAATCCAACAAATATTGGCCGCTCCACTCAACGTCGACCTCAACGCTTTGTGGTCGCGACGCCTCTGCGGTCTGCGTGGTTTTCCGCACCGTCTCGGCTGGACACAACCACAACTCGTCCCCTCTTGCGGCCTGTTCATTTCCGCCTCGAATATTCGCCTTCCCTGCCGTGATGGCTGGCCTGCGTCCTCGTCGAAAACGAAGGTCGACTCTCGTCGTCTATAACTACTGCAGTACGAACGTCGATTTGCAGCCATTTTCCACTTCGCCTCGCACATGTCTCTTGCTTCGTTCTCCTCGGCTGTCGTTTGCTGCAAAACAACAACGCCCGCTGTCTGGGACAGACCGGCCGACTGGCAGCCATTTACTTTTCAGTTTTCACTCGCACGTGTTCACTATCACACCTCGAAGTTTTCATCAACTGCTAACGCGCCTTGCCACTGCGTTGTTCTGTTCTGCTGCTGGTTGCCAGTTGCAGTTACGGGACAGACAGTTGCTGTGTTTTACAACCGGTTCTGCTAGCGACCTTGCTCGTTTCATCTCGTTTTCATTTACATCGTCGTCACCAAGCTACGGAGAATGACAAATTAATGGGAAAGACTTCGCTCGCTCCTCCTGTACAACAACAAGGAACGAACGACAGTTGACAGGCTGAGGGAACAACTGTTGCCGTGTTATTGGACATGGAATGAAAGGCAAGGCCTTGCAATTTGCTCACAGAACACGAATTTGCATGTACTCTGCACTGCTCTTATTATTTACAATCGCTGCGTTGTGTGAGCCCGCTTGTTGTTGTGGCCGCCGTGTGCCATAAAAACAATATCATCCGAGTGTCTGCCTTGCTGTTGTCGTTGACAATTCGATCGCTGTCCACGTTCTGCCCACGCTGACGTCTTGCCATTTCCCGACGTCCAGCGTCTGGCACGGCGACGACGTTCTGTCGCCGTGCCAGTTCAACGTTGTTTTGCCGCGCTTTTAGGCCTCGAAAAAGCGCAACTGTTTACAGCATTTCGTCACTGCTTCCCACCTCGACATTACGATTTTATTTCCGTGTTTTGGGCAAAATTAAAAACAGGAAGCCACTCGATTATTGCTTGCCATTACTTCAACGCCCTGTGTTGGCCTCTCGCCACAACAATACATGTCATGATGACAACGGGAGAGGGTCTACCGAGGAGGCCATTGTCCATGCATCAAAAGAACACTGCATAAAGTCATACACTGCTTTTTGCTGTAAGGGCCGAGATTGTGTTTACATTGACAATTTACACCACTCTGGCATAAAGTCGTCCACTTCCTTTCCTCCTACTGCATGTGTGATAGTGATTACGGGCTCCTTCTCGTACTACAGTCTCCGATTTCCACAGTCATGCTCATGCCGCCCATTGAAGGCGAACAGTGGATGAAGGGCTGCCCTTGTACTCTCCCGTTATCTGTGCATGCCATCATGCACTACAGTGGGTCAGGGAACTGTGCCATTCATTGCTCCTATCTACCCCATTTCGTGACGTGCATGCGGGCAACGCATAATGAATAACGCATACATTGATCATACATTGATTAATACTGCCATAATAATACAATGATTATGCTCGCCTTTCACTCCTTGACTTCCATACAACACCATGCCCCCTGCACGAACATTCGCGGAACAACAACATATTTGCAGCCACATGGCACCCCTGAAATGCGCAAATTGCCCACGCACGCCCATGACACGTGGGTGACACGAAATACTCGAGCTCACGTGGCAGAGACGGTGTGTTGTCATGGCAACGGTCTACTCGACAACTTGCAAAGTTGCGATGCTGTTAATAAAATGACAGTGGGAAATTGTGAGAAACGAGACACGTGCACAGTATCTAATAACTCTGACCCTCCATCGACGCTGGTGTAAACCGATCCGCTTGGATTTGGCACGTGTTAGAACATGAGACTTCCCCTTGTGCGAGTTTACCATCGCTTGGTCACGAATCTGAATTTTACTCGCCATCATGCTTCATGCGTCTGCTTTGGTGTCGTGAATACTATGCGGGGAGTTCTATTTGTGTAGTAAGTGAACGGTCGCCTTGGTGTGAATAATGCATAGCCGAAGTCAAACCTGCTGCTCGGCAAAACGTAAACAAACAGATAGCTCTATGCTTGGCTCCGCCCGAGGCCAGTCACGTGTGTGTGCTCGTTCGTTCCAAATTGGTGAACTGGCAGGTCATTGCGTAAATCACAGCATAAATGCATAATAACCTAGCAATTTGCTAACAAACGACGGAATAATCGGGAATAGCAAACAACAGGAAATCCATGGATCACAACAATATCGAATGATTGCAAAGGCAGGGACCATTAGCGCTGGACTAAATTGGCAGAGACGAACCTACAACAACGTGGTCAGGCAAGAATCTGTGCTCTGGAACATGCTTGAACTAAACTTTGAGAACAACAAAAGCAGACGAGGAAATAGCAATTGCCGCAGTACAGATACACAACTGATTTCGAGAAAGCCGGTGATTTCGACGACAAAAGCTTGCATCTCTATTTTGCATAACACAAACAGTGTAAAATTATGTCAACTCAGCTCGTCTTTTCTTTGTTGTCCAAAAAGCGTATTCCTCGTGCAGAGTCCGTGTCACTGAGCCTTCTTGTTCTCCATGAGTCTCGAATTCTCCTTGTTCTCGAACACCGTAAGACCAGGGCAAGGCATCGTGCATGTAAACATGATATAAACTACCTTAAATTGCCATGCGTATGGCTTGCGATGCACAAGGATCGATTGGTGAAAAGTACGAATGTAGCAAACTCTTCTAATAACATTCAAAAAGAAATGCCAATAGCACGATTGTAGCCATCTCTTCTGGTACCAAGCAAGCAATGACGAGATCTGCTAATGTAGTTTGCTGTAAATTGATCCCAACCGTCCAAGGGTCACTAGCTCATCTTGGTTCTATTTTGTCATTGGTTCTTGTGTAGTGTTGGATCGGGTATCAGCTCTATGGTTACCATGCAACCCCTATGATAGAGGCTGGCAGTCTCTCTTCCGTGCGAGTTTAACTTAGCTTAAACAAGTGTAACCCCATTCGAATCAAATAGACAACGTTTAAGATTAGGACTCACCACATTAATTAGGAAAGCCTTCAAACAGACAGTGCAAATGCCATAGCCATCAGATCTCACTGCTGACCTCCTTGTGATGTATTTTCATTATCTTCAATTGTTTTCAGTGAGCAGTTTACTGTTGCCGTGGACCCAGAACCTACAAATGTTGCTTACACAAATAACTGGCTTCCTGTCCATTCTGACCTACCTTATTACAGCCACAATCCTTGTGTAAGTATATTTCCCTACTTTTGTAGAACTGTGCATTCATTGACATACAGTGAAACCTGTCTATAACCGTCACCTGTGGAAAATGTGACATGAGGAAAATAACCTTCATAGACAGGTGGTCTTTCTGTCCATGTTGATTTCTATAGAAAATATCGTTTTGAGGTTATAAAGAGTGACCCTTATACACAGGTGGCTGCTCTATTGAGGTGGCCGCTAATACAGGTTTGACTGTAGTTTCATAATTGTTGTTCATAATTGTTGACAATGCTTATTAGGGTATTTGTTGTTATGCCAGTGTTTCTCCAAGTACCTTACACACGTTGCCCAGAATGCACCTGCTATATATTATGATACAATAACATCATAACCTCACATGTGTGTTAACCACACTATGAATCCAAAACCATGTGAAAACCATGTGAAATGGGAAGCGCCATGCGAAAAACCATGTGAAATTTCAAACACCATGTGAAAAAGCATGTGAAAAAGCATGTGAAAAACGTGTAAATTAGAAAATAGTGTGAAAAACCATGTGAAAAGGGCACTTTTCACTTGGTTTTTCACAAGATTTTCACATGGATTTCACATGGTATCAGTTCATGGTGCCACATTATCAATTAGATATATTGTAATGTGTTGTACAAAGTCACCCAGAAGTGCTTGAGAAGCTTGTGACAGTAGTTTAAAACTTCACTTGATTATCTCAATGACGAGATGATAATAATCCAAATCCTAAATGTCTTGCCTATCCCCAACATGCATTTGCGTGTATGTGCGTGACTCTAAACTGAGAATCCATTAAGTTTCAAATAACTTTTTACCTGGAGCAGAAAAACATATTATAAACAATAATTGATGTTCTATTATACAGTAATGCAGATTTTTAAAATCATAGTACACTCATGCAGAACCACTTTTCAAGGGATTACCTCTTCTAAAGTTTAAAGATTTATACCTATCAAAATTGCTATCATTCTTACACACTGTCATTGTTGAAAAATGTCTAACTGTGGACTGTGGTAATACAATACTTCAACTTCTGTTTTTCCTTTAGACGCAAACATAACATTTTTCATGTTCCCTTTGCCAGAACTTCCAAACTGCAACGTCATCCTGATTTTTCTTTTCCAACTTGTTGGAACAATTTTGAATTTGATTTTAATATTAATATGAGGACTCCAGTTTTTACTAAGAAACTAAATAATCATTTTATTAGCCTATACTATACCAATTGTACAATCAAAAACTGCTTTATCTGTGGCTTATTCCTTTTTTCACTCTCTAGTTAGTGACGCAATGTGCATCTACTCTCATGTTAGCCAGTTTGTATAATGCTATAAATTAAACTTATTCACTGTTGTTTACATATAATCACGGGTCTTCTAAACAAACAAGCAATTTTGCTTACCGAATGACCCTATCGTATCTGTCAATTTAGTTATGAATGTATTATTTGATGTGTAATAGTACTTTACAATTTATGACTGATATGATGAAACAAACAAACAAACAAACAAACAAACAAACAAACAAACAAACCAGCAAACTGTTGGAGAGTGTATGTTTACACTAGACACTCTACAAAGCAACACATGGTGGTTCGTAAAATGAAAGACGGTTGTGTACCAAATGGCCGGTACACGACGACGTAACGAGGCTCATTCGGCGGCAGATATATAACAGAGATTGTTGTGCAGATTAACAAGGGCGCGTCTAGCTCAATGGCAGAGCAGTGGACCGGCAATCCAAAGGTTGTGGATTCGATTCCCATGTCGCGCCAGTTTTTCTGTACTTTTCTCAATTTCGGTTTCCAATACAAACAGACAAAAAACAAACTATTTACAATAATTATGTTGTTGATAATCAAGTTTGAATTTTGAAATATTCACCGATTTTTTGAGCTGGCAGGGTAGTGCATTCCAAAACCTCACACAGTGTGTTCTATAATGAAATCCTAAAACTATCTGCATTGTTCTATTTTGTAATTTCTGCAATTTATCTATACATTTGTTACTTATACGCAATCCCCATATTATGGTACCATCATCAAGATGAGGTAGTATAATTCTCTTATTTATTCTCTGTATGGAATCAACGGATACAAAATTTACCTATGTATTTCAAAATTCCAATTCCACGGTTTATTTTATTTACAGTTTGTTTTACATCATTTTCAAATGTTAAATGTTTATCTTTTATCACACATAAGTAGTACATTTCCTGTTATTTGTATCTGCAAACAGCTTGTGGCGGCAGAAAATAATTTTGTATTTTGTTATAACTATTGAAGCAATATTGCTTTGTGGAGAGGCAATTGTTTTAGCAGAATGTTTAAAGGACTTGCTGAGAAACAATACAATTTTGGTTCATTATCTCATTGGATAATGTCCAAATGTCACTTGTTGTCCCAATCCCTCACATCCCATTTGCTGTCTTGCCTTTGCTACGTTGCTTATTGCCGCAACCCTCTTAATATCACACCCGTTAGCTATAGCCGAATTTGAACTGCACATATGAAACCTTTATATGCGGCCTAACTTTGGTTTGACTTGGTATTAACTCTTTGTCCTGGTGTCTGTTAGGGCCTTGATAGTTCCTGATTAGCACTAACATAGTATATTAATGCAAATTGGTTCTGAAAGTCTGTAATAATTATACTGCAAACGTTCTGTTTAGGAATTTACCACCTGAAATTATATCTACAGATTTGCAGGGCTGTAAAAGTTACCTAGAGTACTTTAGAGTTATTAGAGGGCTGCGAAGAGTAACTTCTTGTAAACAAAAGTAACTTTGAAAAGCTACTAGTTACTTTGAAAAATTGTATCTAGTTACAACTAAAAGTACTTTCAGTAAAATGTAACTGGTTACTTCAACAAGTGAACCTATACTTTATGGTGAAAACTAACACCTGTGAGACGTCCTATTTACAAATTAAAAATGCCCGCCCATTAATTGGTCTACGCAGGGTAAAATTCCCAGATCATTGGTCGCCTTTATCCTTTGGGTGGGGCTAACAATTCTTAGTTTAAAATTGATTTACATTTGATAGACCTTTCCTGCCATGTACAAACAGCTTACCTCCTTGATCAATTTATCGTTAAAGACGTAACATTTCCTATTGCTTTATAAGACTTCCCAAATAACACTTGTTCCAAAGGTTTCATGTACTGTCTTGACAAACAAACATTGTCCAATATCTTTACCTACCCTTTCTTTTGAAGTATTAGAAAGAATTATGTGATCACCTCTATGACTATTTACCTACCTATTACAACTGATTTCAGCATTTTACACTGAGGAGATCGACAGTATCAGCCTGATTGGATATCTCTGAAACTATTTTACATAACGTCGATGAACGTCAGCTCTACTGTTGGACCTTTCAACTCTTTTAATAGTATTCCTCATGACATTCTTTTTCAAAAATTATCCTGTCCTGGCACAGACTATGTTACAACGGATCACTTGCTACCTGTCTAACAGAACTCAAATAAAATTGTTAAAGTTGGTCCCATCCAATCTTCTGAAATACATCCAACATGTGGAGTACCCCAAGGCTCATTATTGGGACCATTGCTATTTTTAATATGTGTTAATGATTTAACTGCAGTCATAGGAAATTGTCTTCCATGTCAGTATGCAGATGACGCACAATTAAGTCAGTCACGACCCCAAACACCGAAAAGCGAAACAACTCGCTACCAAGAAGATCAGTACTGACTTATGTAATATCTCCGAATGCTCTATGCACTACCAGTCTGGAGCTCCTATTCTGTCGCAGTTTGTCAAAATGTACAGCAGAAGGTAATCAACTTTACTGCGAAGTCCGTTCTAGGCAAGAAGAAGTTTACTCGAGTGCTGAATAAACTCAAAGTGTTGTATTAGCCTAACATCGAAGAACATGTACAAATTCAGACAGCATCGTTATCCAAGCTAGTTTTGCCAAAAGTCACCACAGACCGTAGCAAATAAATTTATGGAATTTGTAATTTTATGATACTGGACAATAACTTTTATTTGTATTCACTGTATTTTATTGTTTATATGTCTTTAATAACTACAATTTACTACATTTGATTCAATTCAATTCAGGTTATACATAAATACATACATCCATACAGACCTATAGATTCTGACTCAAGGGAGGCAGCTGTATGCTGTTTGTTGTAATCGTGGTGAGCTTTTAATAACTGTCAACTGATGTTGTTGTTATTTCTTGACTGCAGGTCCAGTTGCTCCACTGTGTTATCCAATCAAAAAGTGGAGGTGAAAATGAAATTGTGGACGGCATCCGTGTTGCACAACAGTTCAAGCAGAAACATCCTGCCATGTTTGAGCTGTTGACGAAGCAAACAGTACGCTTTCATGATATTGTCAAGGACGATACTTTGGGGGAATTTGAATTCCAGTTTGATCGTCCTGTCATTGGGTAAGGTTATTTCTAAGCTGTGTAGCTGCATAGCACAGACAAGTGAGTATAATGTACTTGTTGTGCAGTGATTTGTGCAGTACTTTGGTGCTGGTATCTGAGGTCCACACATCAGAAAGCTTCAGCATGGAGTGAAGGGGCTGATGGTCAACTGATATTATTAGAGAGTTTCAGATCAGCGCGACGACGACGGTAATAATCACGTGATTTTGCAGAAAACCGCTTAGATCGTTCTGCGTTCGTTGCGCTCGAATCAAGCATTCAGATTGGAAGCAACGACGTCAAGACAGAAAGCGAAAATAAAGATGGCTTTGAGCGCTGAGCAGCAAACCCCCAAAACAACCAAACAGTAAACAGTTCTGTGGTTTTACAGTGAAGAGTGGATCGATGAGAAACAAGAAGTGATGTGTCTCGGCAATTCCAAATTGGTTATAACTTATAAGGTTCTTGATTCTTTGGAAAGCTACAAACTAATCATGACCCAGTTTTGCACGGAGAATGAATCGCGGAATTTAGAAGCAAGAATTTGTAACCATTCCCAACAGATCGACGAGAAGAATAAGCTATCATCGAAGAGAAGAATATACATTTTGCATTTGAAACTGCCATGAATTAATCTGGACATCCAAATTCGTACGGCGCTGAAATAACTATGCTCATAACAGAATTTGTAAACATTCCAAGTCGATCGGCGAGAAAATTCCGCT
>OFHS01004019.1:0-13065 GCA_900245855.1 Calvadosia cruxmelitensis | reverse complement strand
CCCCCCCCCCCCCCCCCCCCCCCCCCCCCCCCCCCCCCCCCCCCCCCCCCCCCCCCCCCCCCCCCCCCCCCCAACTTGTTGGTAAAAAAGGCCCTGAGGATATCAGTAGTTTAAAACTAGTAGGGCACTGTGCTTCATATCGCCGGAAAATTTTGAGTACTGTATGTATTCTAATATGAGAATAAAATACTCCTGCTGACCAATCTACGCAGAGGTTTATCGTGACCTTTTATTATATTCAGATTAAACCAGAGACTTGAGTCAAGTTCGACTACAAAGAAAAGCTTAATCATGACATGGTAATTTTACGTTGGAGATCCAAGGGAGTCAAGATTTTAGCTTAAAGGCTGACCAACCATGGAAAGTAGATTAAACGATGACGATGATGTTCCAATGAAGGAATGTAATCATTGAAGTAAACTGGTAGAAACTAAAGTTCTGAAGTTTGATCCATGCATACTTCCATTCAAAACAGACCTCTAGCAGACGTTGTGGAACTACCATCAACAAACACCTTTTGTTAGCGGTTTCCAAGGAAGGCGTTATCTATAGGGCGTGACCTAGGGAGTGGCAGTTCATGGGAAATTGGCCTTATCCTTTGAGGGTTGTGGTCAGTTGCCGATGGATCGATGTATAACGTAAACATCACCTTGCTTATTATCATGCCTTATATACATATGGAATAAGTATATAATATATAATAATATATAGGCGATATATAATATATGTTTTAGCGAATGGCTATAATATTTTAGCGAATGATCGCAATAGCGTGAAACTTCGAGTAGCCAGAACTTGTGTGCTCTCTGTCTCCAATCACAGGAAATCGCTTTGCCTCGCTGCATTGAGCACTTTCTACGAATGTGTGGAACAAATCATTATTGATTTACTCATTTACTTATATATACAGTATATATATGAAAGCTATGAGTTTATTAATTGATATAGCTATCCCTGTATGAAAAATGACAAAGATGAAGTCACCTTTATGGTGGAACAAATGAGATTGGGTATAGTGTCACTTATTATACTATAGCTAATACCATGTGACGATTCAAATTGTTTTCTATCCCGTCTGATAAACTAATTGGATAATCGACTAATTACGCAACTATATCTTTTGGATACTTTTGGTACCTTAGATATGTAGAGTTTTACTTTCTGTAACAGTATTTATACATATACGAAGCAGAACGAAGAAGGAATTCTGGTGATGTTTCATTTCTAGCTTGTCAAAATAGGATGGTGTTAACGTTAACTCGGAATGTCTGCGAGATTCTTCCCATGCGTCCTGCTTTTCAAAGTATAAATCCTTTAATTTGACCTTGGAATTCTTTTTGAGCTGGGCAGAATGTCTGGCTTAGCCTGCGCTCTCTTGCAGAACACCTGCTGTAAGCCTTCTGCTCTTGCCGCTGTGCAAGCCGGTGGTAGTATTTTAGGAGGGAAAAAGCTATTCATCATTCACCGCAGAGGACAAGATGGCGCTATAGCCGAAGAAAACAACGATAGCGATATTCGCAATTTCTTCTAGATTTATCTCACTCTGCTCGGAAATATAACTGCAAGATTTCACAGACTATGAGCTTCTCGACAATAGAATGAAAATGCAACAACAGATATATTTTCATTGGTTTTATTTTTGAACGACAACACAAAGAGCAAGAGAGACAGCCTCACGGTCAAGGACAAAGGTAGTGTTATACCAACAAACATTACAGCAAGCGTTTACAACAGGCAAAACATTCAAACTATTCCCTCGTGCAACTCATTTAGAAAGACCACAGTATGGATTTCCGTTACTAAGAGCAACTCAGCTCAACATAGCAACAAACTCTGAAAAGCAACAGGAAATGTTGTGAGCCAAAAAATAACATTTTACAACTGAAAAGAAAACCGTCAAACATCAAATGTTTGTTAAGGGAATAAATCAGATAAGCATTCAATATTGCATTTCGAAAAAACATTTGGCATTCATCAGAAATCTTTAAAACCACTCCATATTTTTTATAAGGTTATTCAACTGTTAACTCAATGAAGCAAAACTAGTGATAAACTTCGGCTGAAAGTTACGCCTGATTCAAAGGACGCCCACCTTTGTAACTCACAGCACCATCGCCATCTTTATCTGCAGCTACGATCATGTTACGAATTTGGCCATCGGTCATATGCGTGTTGCATTGTTGCAAAGCGCTTTTGAGTTCCTCGAAGCTCAATTTCCCGCTTCCATCTTTGTCCATGGCTTGGAAGGTCTTCATCAATTCATCTTTTGAAGATGGCTTTGCTGCTTCACTAATTACCTTGACGAACTCGTTGAACTCGATAAATCCACTCTCTAGAAAAGTTTAAAGAGATAATAATAAACAGTTTAAACGAGAAGAGAGAATACGTCAACCTAACAAATAGTTACGACGTGAGGGCAACGATCATCAGCAGGAATCAAGAAATCAAGCACCGTTCTTTTTATTACTAGCTGTAAACATAATTTTGTTGGCGTTGCTCTGTCAAATATTCGTAAAATTTTTGAGAGTCAAATACATACATACATACATCAGCAGGAATACAATATAAAATATTTCGAAAAAAACATGATAACAAAATATTTAGAACATTTTAAGAGGTTGATAAAAACGATTTTAATGAAATGACAATACGCTAATTTAACATGGAATTATGACGTCAGGCAAAGATTGTTAGCAAGAATAAAAGATAAAAAAATGTAGAAAATGGTAACACAAACAGTTCAAATGAAATAGCAAAACTTAATTTAACAAGGAATTATAATGTGAAAGCAACGGTTATTAGAATGAATGGAGCAACTCTCTGTGAGAACATTTCAAATCAATCAATAATATAACGATAGAATAAAGGAATGTTGAAGAACTTCGAGAAAGGGCTTATCACGATATGTTTGAAATTCTCAAAATTGATAGTATACAGAAAGTTTCAAGGGTGAAGAAAATTCACTAGAATCAGAGCAGTGAAAAATTATGTACAAGCCGGGTTTGGATGTTAGCTCTTGCAATTATTTTTCAAGTGAACTCAGCTCAACGCTGCAGCAAAGAGATATTTTTGAAACGGATTTGGAATAATCCTCATACTTGGACATCAGGTTTGTTGTATGACGAAGCACAATATCTATATATTCATTCTTAATAGTGTTAATTTCTAAGAGCTTACTATCTTTATCCATCAATTTGAACATTTCATCAAATCTGTCTTTGTCCACTTTGAAGTTGAGTTTCTCCATCAGTTTTGCAAATTCATCTTTCGACAATTTATTGTTCTTATCTACATCAATTTCGTCGAAGGCTTGCTTCAAACCTGAGACAATATAAGAATGATAAGAAGCAACAACAAATTGTATCATGACGAAGCTCAGGGCAGAATTTCAGATAATTCAGCTTACTCAAAACATGGAACGCCATCCGCTCCAAAATACAGGATCATGTGTACATTAAAACAGGCTAACAACACCTTTATTTCATTCCCGACGGGAAATCACAAAGGTTGGAAGAAATTGGTCACGTCTGTTAAAACACAACTCTAATTCCACTTACATGCAAGTTGATCATTGCCGGCCATCTTAGCCTGTGATATAAAACATAAAAGATAAAGGATTCAAACACGCAAAATGTAAGCTGGTTTTCCGTTGAGAAATCAGGTGCAATAAGAGCTCAAGCGCTTATCTAAGTCACAGGAAAAGTTTTATTTCTCACTAAAGATCATCAACTTGCAAGGAAACTACAGGAATAAGAACATGTAAGCCTTGTTATTGATTGCTGAATACTTCATTAATCAGATAAGGTAAGACTCACTATGGTAGCTTGTGTAGTTGCTTCAAGGTAAAGCGAAGGACGTCTCTGGAAATCTCCTGAAGTCGAGTGACTTCTTTAACGATTGGGCGTTGTTGTTACGAAGCCATTGAAGAAACCGGGGGGTTAGGCATTAATATTGTATTGATCTGCAGCGACTCAGAAGTTATAGAGGCCATTCAATATTTGAAGAACAATACAAGCTTGCATCCACCCGTTGGCGGTGTAGGAGCAATCATTCGTAAAAGCAGGTGCTTCTGTCCTGCTACAATAAGCCCACCATGTTCACAACTAGAAAGCCGTTGTCTGCTGAGTTGAAACACTTCGACTTTGACCATACAAATTCTTTGCGACTGCTCTTCACAAATCCCCCTTGTTCGTTTACAGTTGTTAACCTATCCCAAAAATAATCCATTATAATAACTTGCGAATGAAAACACCCAGAAACATATCGAATCCTAAGGGAAATGTTCCTGTAATATTTGTAAGACTGACCAACAAACAAACACGCAGACAGACACGCCCAACTCTCACCATAGCACGTAGTCAATAGTTGACTATACTCTTCACATTTAATATACCATAACATGTACACAATGGGTATAATTAATTAAATCCACAACGCTGATTACTAATTAATACTTGGACAATAGATAAAAGTTCAATTGCTTTTTGTGGAAAGCCAGCTAATTTCGACAGTGGTTTCTCAGTTGTTGCCCCTTGAGTTTTGAAACAAACGCCAGCATTCGTCTGATATATCAAGATAATTTTCCTTGTTGCTGGTCACGAGCTGACAAACGTTTATGCCTCGTTGCTGATCATTTTGAATAACAAAATTCCGATATGCTTCAATGCTGAACACGTTCGCTGTCACTTTGCCAAAACATAGCGGAGGAAAGTTAGAGAATTTTACGAGAACAATGCATGTCGGGATATCAGGATCTTGACCTGTCAAGTGTGACAGCACTCGAAAATGATTTTGTTCGTAACACAGTCAATCGTGGTTTTCGCCAAATTCATGGCGTTGTTGTTGACTGCATTGTGGAACTTAAGGATTTCAACTCAAAACAACACAGCCTTTGGAATCTTTGTATTCCTATACAGGAGTTAAGAGGGCGATTTCTCAAATCAGAAAAGCTTCACGATTGCAGATGCACAGAAGCAGAGACGAGAAAGCGACAATATATGGCCGTCTGTCTCGAAAATGTTGCAGTCGTTCGAGAAGATAGGAACGTAACATCTGCTATGAGATTTCACTCGTTGGCGATACTTAGTCTTCGCTCTTGTTACCCCAGACGAGGTTTTTTGAGAAGGTGGCTCAGGTTGAACTCGGTTAACAAGCTAATCTGACAAGCAAGTATGCCATAATTACAGAAAAGGTCGGGTGAACAGCGGGTCATTTTGCCAAGAAGAAAGCGAACAGGTGTTATTCACGAGAACCCTCTTGCACAGAACATAGTTTTCAATGTCAGATACACTAATATTTAACTAGGTACAATAAACACACACGGGGTCTCATTCATGGACCGGGACTAATGCATAAACCAGAACTAAATTTCTAAGTCCCATATAGAGATTTTAGCAATTTAGCCCAGACTAGTCATTTAGGCCCGGACTACGATTCAGTCAGGTCAGTGAACAAGGACCTTGAGGATGAAGGATTACAAGAGAATAAACTTCATCGGAATTTCGCATCAATTGACATATAGGTCTGCGGAAATCAAGCGCAAACAGTACATTCCAGAGCTCTGAAGAATGAAATGAGATTTTTAATATTTAGTATTTTAAGTAGTTATATTTTTAGCATGCTAATTAGTTTTTAGTTTACATATGTATTTTCTAAGTAATTGAATTCATTTTGTAATTTGAGAGAGTTTGAAAGAAATATATCACTCACAGCACAAACTACATTTGTTTAATTTCATAGCTGTAAGTCAATGAGGATATCATCATAGGGGGTTTTCCTAGGCAGTCAAAGAATATTAATCTACAGGTAATGCACTGGAGAGTTCCCTCAAAGACGAGCATTGACGATGTCGACAAAATCCGGTTTCAGTGAAGCACCACCAACGAGGAATCCATCAACATCCGGTTGCGTAGAAAGTTCCTTGCAGTTTGTTTTATTGACAGATCCTAGACAAATGAGAAATTACAACTATAGACTGGCTGCTACATCGGAACTGTGGAAAACCACAAAAACAAATTAGTACCAAAAACGCAACAGTAGATATTGTACATTGAAAGAACAAGTCGGTCTGAACAACCGAATAGTAGACATTATAAATAGTCAAAACACAACGGAAGAAAGAAAGAAAAAAAAACAAATAAAGGAACATCAGACAAACAAAGAAGTAAAAAGCAGGCCGAAAGATAAACAAACTAATGACCAAACAATTAAACAAATTTTTATTCTTTTATTTTTGTAATATATCTAATTTATTTCGATATTATTGTACATATTATTGTACATATTTACTGCGATTTGAATATTTGAGATTTGAGAGAAAATTTTTTTTTTTAACAAACATAGGGCGACAAAGCAGCAAAACAACTATAACAACATGAGAAACAAAATCAATGGCGAACGTAAATAACTGAATACACAAACAAACTTTAAGAAAAACTAATGCAATTAGCAAATACAAAGAATCACCAGAGGCAAATACAGAAAACAAACACAAGTAAATAAATCAACAATGAACGTGAAGCTACCTCCGTAGATGATTCTTGTGGACATAGCAACTTGTTCACTGACATGGTCTTTCAACCATTGCCTCAATTCAGAGTGAACTTCTTGAGCCTAAAATTGAAAACAAATATAGTTACGTTATTATCACCATATCTGCTACCACACCGAGTTCTACTGCGCTGCTTTCATGCACGATTCCACGTCATAAGACAATTTCGACGAAAAACAATGTATTTTGCTCTCCAAAAACAATTTTTTATTTTAAGAACATGTTTTTTATGTCAAGGAATACATTCCCAAATCGAGTCCAAGAATACCATGGTACCGATTAAAGCCACAAATTACTAAGCCATTCATGATTATTGCTAATGCCTTTTTGAATACATGACGTCTTCCTATTAGAAGGTTAACCCTTGAAACAAGAAACACGTTCTTGACTAGATTACATACTCTCAATTCAAATAACACTTCTTGTCCACGCTGTAAGCCATTAATTACTAAGCCAATTACGAATATTGCTGTAGTGTCCTTCTAATACTGAAGCCTTACTCGAGAAGGCTTAATTATTGAAACAAGAAGCATATTCTTGACTAGATTATATTCTCTATTCAAGTACAGTACAAGAATACTTATCTAAGCCATAAGCCACAAGCTACCAAGTCAATTATGAATAATTGCTACAGCGCAGTGCTCAGCAAAGTATTGCAAAATGTTACTTGAATAAAAGTAAAAAGTAATTCCAATATTTAACTTAAGTAATCAGAAAAGTAATCATGATATATTATATTTAAGTAAAGTAGAAAAGTAAGTCTGTTTGGGAATAGTTTTCTGAGAAAAGTAAAGCAGTTTTACCATGACATCAACAGTATGAAATAAACATCTTATTGCAGTAATAGTTATACCAATATAGCTACAGCCTTTGGCAGCATGTATTTCACAGCATTTGATGATCAATACAGCTCCTGCTCACCATCCATGTGTGGTCAATTGGTCATGCATTTATAACAAAGCAATGATGTCTCATGTTTATTTTATTACAAAACCTTTGCTCGCATTCAAGGCATGTACTGTGTCATTCAGTCACAACAAAAACTACTTTTCCGGTGGCACAACGAAGTAACTAAGTAAAAAATAATTATCTGACAAAAAATTCAGAAAAGTACTGAGAAACGTAATCCCAAAATACTTTACATCGTTACTAGAAAGATACTTTTTGACTCACGGTTGCTATGGCTACCCGAGAGTCTATGCTGTGGGGGAAAATCGTTGATTTTTTGTTTTTGACAAATCTTGTCGCGTAAACATTCCTGGTAACATACTGCCTTGCGAGCAAAGTGGCGTTGAAGAAGTGTTGTTCAATTAACATCGGTGTTGCAAATCGAACTCCATTTTGTTAAAGAAATCTCAGCAAGGCTGTGAAGTCTTACCTGGAATTTGTGAAAGCCCGCTTTTGTTAGAAGCCGTTTTGAAATGTCAACATGGCTTTCTTACACGTTCACTCATTACTGCGTCACACGTTTGACGGGCTTCCAGGCGGCTAGCCATTGGCGATTGGCTCACAATATTTACATCATTAGACAGATCTTGGCCTGCAGAACACAGCCATAAGTATTTACAGTTTCGTGCTATCGTTTTGACTGAATTATTTGGTACAGAGCAACGTCCACTTTCCGTGTGTGCTTCGAAGTGCAAACTTCGCTGTTCGAGCAATAGTCGTCCACGTCTACTAATGTTTCAGGCTCGTACGTGTAGCGCAAGCACTGAATTGATGTTCATTTAAATAAGTAGCCATTCTCTACCATGCGTAATTTACTTTGGGATTTCGACTTGTAGCGTTGCAAAACCAGCCTATTTTTAGGGCAGTGGAAAGCCCCATACTTCTGTTAATATTTACAAATGAATAGCTGAAATTTCACGCGTGTTTGGATTAACTGATGGCCGAGTGGTTAGAGTGTTGGAGTCACACGCGTACAGACCGCAGTCCGAATCCCGCCCGGTCCTTATTTCTTCTGTCGCATTTCTTATTTTTTTACATTTTGTGATTATGGAAGGAAATTCTTCAGAATTTT
This sequence comes from Calvadosia cruxmelitensis, assembly GCA_900245855.1. NCBI lineage: Eukaryota > Metazoa > Cnidaria > Staurozoa > Stauromedusae > Kishinouyeidae > Calvadosia > Calvadosia cruxmelitensis. The sequence goes on along the minus strand of OFHS01004019.1, from coordinate 4,495 downwards.
ATCCGAATTGTATTCTATTGAGTTCTTTTGACAAATTGAAAGGACTAAATGCAAACAAAGGGAAAACAAAACATTTACTGTACTCTTCTGTGTACAGTAAAGGATACTGTGTGGGTAAAAGTGCGGACTAGGCTGTCTTTATTTCTTTAACTTGATTTGTTAATTAGTATCTAAATAACACTATGCTACTGTATAACATTAATAATATATTTAATATGATATAAAAAGAAATATAATATTATAATGATTATTATTATATTAATATAATAATAATATTAATGTACTGTAGTATTATGGTATACTGTAGTATATTTACTGCCAATATTATTCAGATTCATTGATTGATATCTAATCAATTTTAATTATTGAATTAATATTAAGTCAATAAGTACTATTATCAATTTATCATGATTAGAAATCAAATCAAATCAAATTATTAGAAATGTATTTGTTTGATCTTTTGCTTCAGCTGCGTTATACGGTACCATTTAATCAATCCACGTCTACCTTTCAGTCACCTGTGGCGTTATGAAAGGCCTTTTTGCTTATAGATCTGCAGTATCTGTCTTTCAGTTTTCAATGTTCCTCAACACTAGTTGATCATTATAATTTTTCAATACTAATCCGTGAGTCGTCAGCGAGAGCTTCTATCTTTATTTTACTGAAGTAAAGTAACTAAGTAAAATTACTTCGTTACTGGTTAACACTGCTATAGTGTCCTTCAGAATACTGCAGGCTTCGTATGAAAAGGTTAACTCCAGAAAAAGAGGCACATTGTTTTCTAGATAAGATAGTTTTTAGCGAAATGATGCATTCCTTTCTTGCGTGCATGGGACTCTCGAAATTGAACAAGTTACTCAAACATTGGTGAGCAGAGGGACTTCGTTTCATTACTAGACATCGGTATATCGAGAGACTTTAGACGTCAATATCAAGTGGATTAGCAAACTCAAGATGAGATCACCAGAAAGCCACGGAGGTCAACCGAATAAAATAATCAGCAACACGAGACGTCATCTATTAAGAACATAAATAATTTAATGACAGTACCTCCATGTCATATATTCTGCTGATGGAAGTTTGTTTGTCTGCTAATTTCAACATCACAGCAGTCATACATGAAAATGAAGGTAGCATTACATATCAATGATACATGAAAAATATTAAGATTGACAGATACGATTACGTATCATCCTGTAAGGAAACGTGCTTGTTTGTTTAAAAGATCCTTGATTTCATGTATGTATGTATGTATGTATTTGTATAATTCTGAAAAAAGGCACGAACAACCGCATTACAAACAGAATGATTAAAATATGGTATACAATGACAGATAAGAAACCAATTACATCAATCAAATGTTACAAATTTCAAACGATTTTCATTACAGAGGTTATGCTGGAACCCTTTTAACACTTTGAGAATGACGCGTAGAAAGGGATAGCGAACTATAAGCATTTATTGCGCGAAGGGCAAAGAAAGACCGGTGGCGCTCCGTCCGACAGGTGGGAAATTCTAATCGACAGTGTGGCGCAAACGAAAATTATTTCATGTGAATAATTTAAGTTCAGAATACAAATTAGTCAAGTTATGAGGTTCAGGATATCATTTTATTGAGACATAATCTCGCAAAATGTCAAGGGGATGACAAGTAATTACCTGTTGTGGAGTAGCTACTTTTCCGGTACCAATTGCCCAGACTGGCTCGTATGCGATGACAACTCTTGTCCAATCAGATACATTAGCTGTTGAAACAAATAAAACCATTCTTAAACAAGAAAAAATAAAGTCACATTAGGCAATCAGCTACAGTGGAATCGTCAAACGACATCAAGTGACCTATCTCATATTCTCAGAAGCAACAACTACTATTCAATTAAGGTGGCCCTTCAAGACCATTTGAATAGGAAATATACAATATACGCTAAAATATACGGAAATATGCAATATACGCATTTGAATTCCTTCGCCAGATTGGAAGTTGTCTTTGCATATCATGTCTTTTCATGTAGTCGATGAAAAGGCTACCAGAGAATATGAAGAGGAAGTGTTCACATCGATGTTGGCAAAAGGAAACTGGAGGATGAACAGGCGCAGCTGGTTATTTGAGATGCTGGAAGCAATATGAAGAAGGCGATTAGACTTTCATATTTGCCTCGCAATTACTGCGCCGCTAATCAATTGCATTTTATTGTGTCGGAAGGACTCGAAGCTCAACAAAACGTTACATCAAAATGCTGCACCATCGTCACCAAATAGAGTATTGCTCGAAAAAGACTCAACCGATCCAAGACTGCAGTTCCTTTAACTTGGGTAAATATAGGTGTTCATCTACCACCATCAGTAAATGCGAGACTGTAAGCATCATCGCTACTTTGCCAGCTGATTTCAAAATAATCACATGAATCCGTAGCCACAGCAAGAAAACTTTGGGTGACTGCAAAATGTGCAAATACAAGGATTGTTAAAAAGGATAAATCACCACACTGGGTAAAATCTCTCTCGCATTGGTTGCTTCCTAGACGAACGTAGCAGTAAAATGGCCAGGAGGAGTCAGTCTCTGCAGGAAAGAGGGGAAAGCTCAATGAATTCATCAAGCATTTAAGTCAGTATTCTGACTGCCAATCAGCGACCTCCGTCAGTTGCCATAAATGTCTTAATTAATCATGTTGGAGTGTGTTCTACGCTTATTCACTCGGTCTGTATGGCATAGCTGCCATCCAAATGCACCACGACCATTGCACGAAGAGCGTCCTGCATTCTTCTATCTTGGAAGCTTGGAATCTCGCCGAGTAAAACTAGATCTATATTTACAGTACAAAGCTGTAAATAAACTTACGCCGTGGCTATTTCCAGGCTGACCAACAAGGAAGTAAAAAAAGAAGCATATCATCAAGGGCTCTTGTGCTCGAGCAATAGTGGCGCCATCGGTGGGGCGTGATTCATTTCCTGTGGGTGGCCAAGGTTGCGACCTTGGTCGTGACACGCCTCATTGTGTTCATCTAGGTCCGGCCCTCACTGAGCATGCTCGGATGACTCTGGCCGTTCTTGGGCGAAGCGAAGCAATTCAACAGTCAAAGTTGGGATCCATGGTTGCATATTTCCAGGCTACACTAGTCCTCAGTTCACGCACATGCTTTGCGTCGCTTGGCCTGGATATAGTGTCACTTATGTCCATCCGCCTATCCAGCCTGGAAATTGCTATCATAGCCGCCTATTTCCAGGCTACATTAGCCTCCAGTCCACTGGATTTTTCAGAATAAAGTCAACAACAACAACAACAACAACAAGCGATTTAGCCTGGAAATAGCACGCCATCGTGGCTATTTGCAGGTCATTTCGTCTGGACATAGACCCCGCCATAAACTTATCAATCTGAACTTGCCAGAGTCCATGACAGTTTTATCGTCTATCAATCATGGCCACACAAAGTGTCTGTTTTTGTTGGCAATACACACTCCTGTTCACCATCAATTCTTTTTAAATTGCGCTGTACTCGAATGGAATAGATTGACAGAAGATGTTGCGATAGCTACAACATGCTATTATTGTAGATACTCTAATGGTCACATACACATTATATTTCAGCCTCATATTATATATAACTCACTTGCATGTTGTAAATGAGTTACCAATTCCTCTTGTCAATCATATCCAGTTGTCAATCATAGTAAGTATAAAATAGTCATGTTCCATTGATGTAATTAGACTTCAACCCAAGACAACCGATAATACATTAGTTAAACATAACTTGAAGTCGTCCTCTCTTGTCGTTGAATAGTCGTAAGGATACCATCACGTTGTTACATTGATCCGTCGAGCCGCCGTCCGTTGCAGTTGCTGCCCATCGCTGTTCGCCCATCCGCCATCTGGAACGTCGTCCATCTCAGAGTCCATCTCACCTCAAGCCAAGCCATCCTTGGTCCAACTCGTTGGCGATTCTCATTCTCAAAACGGATCCGAAGACAACTCAAGGTACTGCCTTTAATTCTATACAATTATGTATTTACAAAGCAATGCCCTGAATGCCATATCGCGTCCTGTACCCACCGATGGCTCCTCTCCGGTTGTCAATTTGCTCGCCAGCCATGCTGTTTCTGTAAAAACACCACCATTTTATCACAATAACTACTTGGTTCCGTCAAATAGAAAGTCAGTTTGCGATTGCCCGTGTTGTCCACAGCGACACCAATTTTTTTGTAGCGGCATCGTTGATTTCTCACATTTCGTGAGGTCAAGTCTGCCATGTGGCATAAAGCCACTCCAACGAGAGTCCCTGCATGTATCCCTGATTTCCATAACTCGTCGAGACTCATCTTTTGTTTGTATGAATGGTTCTATTGTGAACCATGTCATTTTTATAAAAATCGAAAGAAAGACGGTGGATGGTTTTTTTCGATAGTCATCTCAACAGTGGTCTCATATTTAGAGTCCCGACTGTGTTCTCAACTTTGTGTGTGGTTACATTTGCTTATAGGATCTTGTTTGCTAGATC
>OFHS01004018.1:0-15040 GCA_900245855.1 Calvadosia cruxmelitensis | reverse complement strand
TTTCTGCAATTTAATCTTTGTTGGCTTCCTCTGTCTATCATGTACTGGTATTTTGATATTTCAGCAATGTGACGTTTCCGGCATGCACTGAATACCTTCAAAAGTATCAGGTAAGATATTACCGACACCACTTTACTCCATGTTGCGAGTGACACTACAAGTCATTTTCACAAAAACATGACACAAGAAGTCAAACTTTCACCAAGTAGGCCTACAGCGTGCCGAGAATTCACACAGACTGAGAAACAAGGATTGTTGCATATCAATGCCTTTTCTTGCTTAAACTGATACATCTTATGTCAACCTTTAGATAAGAAAGGTCTGGAGTGTAGGCCTATAGTACGTAAGTTACTCAAAAAGTAAAACTCGACTATTTTTAAATCTGATACAGTGAAACCTGTCTATAACGGTCACCTCTGGGACCTGAGAAAAGTGGCCTTTATAGACAGCTTTCCTTTCTGTCCAGGTTGGTTTCTATATATAGTGTCATCTTGAGGCTATGAATAGTGGCATTTATTCACAGGTGGCTGCTCTACAGAGGTGGCCAGTCCACTAATGCAAGTTTGACTGTATCAAGAAACTAGATCATGTGCTGAAATGTTTTAAATTTGCTTCTTGGAATAGTTTTATTCATCATGTATTTATTTCTATATATGTCAGAAATAGAACTCTGGTATGTAGCTATCTATTATGACGTTCAACGTGTAATTCAGGGAAAGAGACAGTTCAGGGTTTGATTCTAATCACATGGAAACTGTTCAACAGTTGCACAGTGCAAAATACATACAAAGACAACAGTACTATATTCTGGCTTAGTGGCAAGGGAACAGTCTAAGAAACGGTTTACAAGATCAGCAATTAACAGAAATGCTAGCAAATCACAAACGGCAAGCTAAGGTAAAGATAAAACAGCATTACTCGAACGTTATGCCACCTAACATATAATTATCCCTGAGTATTATGGCACCTAAATTCTTTTTCAGGCCAGTGGTGTTAAGGTGTGGAATGCTTTACCCTGTCAGCTCGAGCAATGTCATTTTGAAAAAATTTCAACCTGATTTTAAAAATTATAATTATTGTAAATACCATGCAATAATTTTTAGACCATATTTGTTTTTTTTTCTTATACAATATTCTATACAGTCAAACCTGTATAAACGGCCACCTCTATAGAGCAGCCACCTGTGTATAAAGGTCACTCTTCATAACCCCAAAGTGATACTTTCTATAGAAATCAACCTGTACAGAAAGGCCACCTGTCCATAAAAGTCATTCCCCTCAGGTCCTAGAGGAGACCGTTATAGACAGGTTTCACTGTACCTTACTTTTTTGTATTGCGGTATTATCAAGTTCTGCTCCATGTAAAAAAGTGTCATTGTAAGTTATGAATATCAGTGCTAATGAAGTGGCACACGCACACACGTATGAAGAGAATTTATCAATTAATCATGGCCACACATCAGCCACCATACACCGAATTTGTCTATAGTACTTTACATTCTTGAATCATTTCTCATAAAATATTTCAGTCAGAAAGTTATATATTGCATTCGTGAATTTCTTACGACAGAATCCAAGGGAAGCTGATCCTATGACAAAGGTGCAGGCAGAGCTTGATGAAACCAAAGTCATTGTGGTGAGTTGATAATGTAATGCTGTAGTATAGCAGCATTTCATCTGTGCAGGTGCATTTCTATTCATCCACCTGATTCACCCCTCAACCTGATAGACCGAGATGCGTTAAGATGAGTCCTGTCATTGGCCCTGGCGGCGTAGCTGCTAAATTTTAGATAAACCCCAATTCAGAAGTACCAGTTCGGGTTTCAGATTTTAGTCAGATTCTGTTTGGATTCATTTTCATAATTTCAATGGAAGCAAATACCGTATTATGATCCGCCTATTCTTTCATATGACGTTTCTGAAATACTGTAAAGAATGGTATTTCTAGGTAGGTCTATTGTTATGATAATTGAAGCTGTTGCTGTTCAATTGTTGTTGTTGTTTTTTTCTTGTTTTTTTTTTCAATTGGTTCTCTGTGACTTCGAATCTTGGAAGAAGATTAGAAATATTTTGCTAATATAAAACCCTAGTTTATCGGTCAAAAGTTTTCATTTAAATGCTTGTCGCGATAAGTAAATAACCTTGCTGTTCGTTCCTTACGAGATTCTGCTTCGTGGACGTTTTGCTCCACAGCAGACAGAAGATAGCCCTAGTGTCTTTTTCTGTCTCTGCATGTCTGAACACGATTTACTACGGATAAGATCAAAAAGATTCAAGTCGAATCAAATCATGAGCTGTCAAATAATGTAACTTCTAAATTCAATCCAAAAACATCCCTAGACTATTGGTAAACTGTTTATATAAATCAGAACAGTTGGTGGGCAACTTATGTGTTTGTTATTTCATTGTCTTATGTGTTCTGGTTCTGAATGGGTTGGTGTCGTTCATCTAGAGGTCTGTTAACTACACAAAGGACGCTCAAAGTGTTATTCAAATCATAGAGTTTCAACTCGGTTATATGATTTTCATACACTTGGATTGTGATATGAGAGTTCATTCATTCATTCAAATCGTTTACATGTTGACAGTTGCGACAAAACATTTGTCTTGCAGTACAACACCATTGAACAAGTCCTAGAGCGTGGCGAGAAACTTGATGATCTTGTTGCAAAATCAGAGGGACTTAGTGTTTCTTCAAAAGCCTTTTACAAAACGGTCAGTTAATTAAGTAGTTTGTTATTGTCAGAGGATTCTTTTTACTATCTGTTATGCTGTGCTGTTCATGCTGTTGCTAATTTTAATTGATATTATTTAGTGCTATGTATGCTGACTGCATTTTTGTGTAAACACTCCCAAATCCGAGTTTAGTACAGTACTGCATTTTTCATCAATCTATAGGTCTAATCAAAAACGGTTGACCAAATATTGCTCAATGCAATATATTGCTATTTCATTTTGGTATCCTCAGCTGATCTTCTATGTTTTCTTGCTAAGCCTGGTTTCTGATTGAATCGTGAGCCCCATCAACCAGGGGACATCTTGTGTCTTTCCCGGTACCATCATCATCACATCATACAATACTATTACGGGAATAGTCTGCTCCTCCTTTTGTTAGTACCGTAACTTTGTTACAAAATGATTTTAAAACTTTACGACTTTTTACAACAGAAAAATCCCTACCATTAAAATATCGACACCAAATATTAAAATATGTAGCTGTCCGAGCAAAGCCATGACGACGCAAGGCAGTTGGCTGCCAACACATCACATAGTTCAGAGGTTGCTTTGTTCTTTGCTGGGCACGAATAGCGTTCTCGACAAATCTAAGCTGCTTGTCTTTTACTGATGCTTCCGCTGATGGGGTAACAGATCGCAAGACTATTGTGCGGATAATCATAGGCCAATGGTATCCTAGGGCATGTCTGAGAATGCATGATAAGCTGGTGTTATTTTGTGACTCATTTGCTAAGACATGACCCATGCCTCAGAACCGTATAATAATATGGGTTCTATTGTATGCCGGAACAACCGCAATTCGGCATCCATTTATACATTGGATAATCAGTTTGCGTCCAAGGGCTTGGGGGACTCCATGGTTCCCATGTCAAACTAGCCTAAGATAATGGTATGAATTTCAGATAGTCAGAAGAACATGGTCAATCTTATCATCTGTGATAGGATTCAGCCTGATTTTTAGCGTGACTTGTGTTTTCTCAGCATATCAACTTCTTAGCTGCTGCAAATATCCATTGAAGTACTGTATCTGCGGATTTGACAGCTGCACGTCAGCCTTGCAGCTGCTGCCATGATTGCATATCTTTATTGCTGTCTCAAGCTTATTGGTATACGCAAGACCTGCTGTAATTGGTTCTTATAATGCCATATTTAGCGTATATGGGTTTGCTCACTCTCTTCATTTGTGTACTGAGTACAGTAGAACTCGGGTAATATCACCTTGGATATTATCACATCTCGGTTATTGTCAACGAAAATGAAATTCCACTTGCCAGTCCCTAAGCTTTTCTCTTATTCTACACGGTTGATATCACCTCGGATATTGTCACATCTCGGTTAATATCAATGATTTCCAAAGGATTGACGATGTTTTGCTTTCTCCTTTGTTTCTTTCAGGCCAAAAAGACAAATTCGTGTTGTTAATGTAGTGGAAATTAGGGCCGCCATGTGCTTGCATTATTCAATCATGGCCATTGTTGGCCATCGCATGAACAAGAATGCTGAGCTATGCCACGTGCAAATCAAGACAAATTTTGGAAGATATTCTCTGCTTTCAGTTGTGGATCTAGTGACTAGCGAATTGTCCCGGGATTGGGATATCTTGGTGTTTTGTGCCATTTTAATTGGGAATGTTTCTGGTTCGCACAAGCACGGACATTTTCATAATATTAGAAGGGTGTTGTTTCAATGCAAAACGCAATCAAAGAAGTCAAATCAACATTGCAAGAAATAGCTTTATTTTGTAATTTAGAAATACTAGCTTAATTATTACAGGAGTTGCATAGTCTGCATGTTATTTTGTTCAATTGGGCGACTGTTGGACATGAGGTCGCTGACCTATCCCACTGCAGCAGTCATGAACCAACGCTGATACAGCATTAGCGATGTACTCGGTGATGTCCTGTAGATTAAGAATACGGTATAATTGTTGCATTGTTGGTAAATATTATAATTATTTGTGATGAATGATGATCTGATCAATAATTGATTACCGTCTCTTTTGATTCTGCGTACACACGGACAACATCTTCTGTGCCGGAGGGTCTACAATGACATACAGTATGATCAAAATTGAAAACATAATCTGATGTTTTTAGGACTACAAATAAAATAACAGATTGTGCGATTATCATATTGCCTGGCGGAAGACAAAACAATAGAAAACAAAGGACAATAGGCAAAATGTGGCTGCAAGAATTTTAGGCAAGGTTAAACTCACACCAGGTGGCCCGGGCCCCTTACTGGCAGCCAGCAGAGTCAAGGTCATAATCCGCAACTGACCCTCTGACCTGCGGTTGCTGCTGATTTGCACATGCCATGGTGTCACGCCACCATACCTCCAGGTGGTCTTAGTGACGTTAAGGCCAGCCGGGATTCATTGCTCCGATTGCTAGCACGCAGCACGCATTGCCAATTTGCTATCGCTCGCCATGCCTAGACGCACAAGAAACAGCCAGGATGCTCTTGCTTCCCCACCCACCCTTTCCACTACCATATTCAAAGTAAGACTTGAGGTTTGTACCTTGCTAATTAGTAGTAGTTTTCCACTGCTTATCAGTGTGACTGGTGCTTGTTTTGGGTGACAGGTTCGCTAGCATTTTCGCCACCAGTCGCAACTTAATACCTCCCACCAACCAAGCACCGAGGCCAAACACTTATCAATGGTGATGAGTTTAATGCATGTTATGTCATGACACTTTACTGTCTCATGAAAGTCAAAATTTCTTGTCAGCTTAATGGATTGAATGGCATTTCGAACTCAGCTCTGGCTTTTGACATTGAAGATACACTTGTAATGCAGTAGAAACCTCTTTGTGATCAATGAAGTCCTATGTGACCTTAAAGGCTACCATAACATCTGTCATTTCCCCCAAGGGACCAAAACAATCTACTTGTGCAATATGTGGAATATCCGACAAAAATAAGAAAACGTAGAAGCCCAACTGGGGCAACAAATTATGTCGTGTTGAGCAATATTCAATTATTTGCTTGTATGTTTAATCATGATGCAATGACAGAATGCTTTCACAATTTTATAAATAAACATTTTTAATGACAGATTGTTTGGTGTCGGTTGCACATGCTACATTTGAGAAACTATCAACAGATCTGATATCACTGAATAAGCTATATTGGAAGATGTGAGATATATCGTTGTCCTCAATGCAGTCTTCCGGTACGTTTTTTCGTGGCGTCCCACACACTAATTATGGTTTACTTCCTTCCTGGTCCATGTAATACAGTACAGGGTTCAACTATTTCATTGTAACAAACCATTCTGACAACATAAACCGTAAAGTATTTAAGAATGAGCAAAGGTGCGTCATCATAAGTAGCCGAAGGGCTAAGCAGAGAGAAGTCACTCATTTTCATATCCTAATCTCAACAATAAATGTTATCATTGTCATTGCCCATGGGTATTGTACCTGACAAAGGAACGTCCTTGGGGAAACTGGCTCACCAGAGCATCGAGCTTCTCTTGAAAGCCTTCAGGTTTGACAACCTTTCGTTCTGCATCAGTTGTTTCAATGACTGTCCTGTCTTTCACCTAGAAATGTAATAGAGGTGGGCCTATGATTGTTTTACAATAATCGATTAATCGTTTGAAATAATCGATTAATAATCGAATTAATGCTAAAAATAGAAATTTTTAAAATGAGCTCATCAAAAGGTGTGAAATGCATTGTTATGCTAATACATATGCGTGATCCGCATCACTGGTAGGAGTAGAAGTTTTTGAAGAGTGTTTACTGTTTGCAAACTTTGCAAGCAATGGTTTTGCTTTTCGTATTCACAACCAGTTTCCTGACGATTTCTCGGTACTCAATACACCTGTAGATGCACGCTGTTTACCTTCTATCTCCAAACAGAGAATACTTTCATTATTCGAGTCAACTGTATGCAGCAGTAATGCTACCACTAAACTGCACAACTTCGTCGAAGAATGCGTTTTTTCTCTTCTTCTTTTTGTGAACGATTAGTCGATTATTGAAACTCAAAACGATTAATCGTGTCCAGAACGATTAATCGAATTATTCGATTAATCGGGCCCACCTCTAAAATGTAACATGCAAAAAGTAGATGGAGTGGATGCATCTGTGTGATGCAGTGCACAGCAGACTAGAAACCTGGTGGGGAAAACTGTGCATTCCAAAAGAACATATAGAAATGATAGAAATCTGCCTGAAAAAATCACAGAAAGTGGAATCTTGCACGACGAATTTTGACAGCACTATATAAAACAACTGTTGCTCTTATTTTATAAAAAGTATTATAATTTTACTAATACTAAATTACATTAATTTCATGTACCGGTACTGTTCACAGTCAAACTAACCGGACTAAGTAAAACAAACATTTCCTTTGTTTTAACATAGCATTGTAAGCATTTCATAAGCAATAGGAAAGATGTCAGGATAAACAAAGATTGATGGAGATCAGCATTAGTTTTAACAATAAAACAATTAACCACTGCCTTTCTAGCCGACCAAGAAATAACAAGTTGTCTGTTTCCAGCGATGCAAAATGTCCCATGATCTTTGCGTACTATATTATTGCTTTGATTAGCTACCATGTAGTTGTACAGTGAAACCTGTCTATAATAATACCTTTAGGACTCGGGAAAAATGACCTTTATAGACAGGTGGTCTTTCTGTCCAGGTTTATTTCTATATAAAGTGTCATTTTGGGGTCATGAAGAGTGGCCTTTACACACAGGTGGCTGCTCTATAGAGGGGGCCGCTAATGCAGGTTTGACTATATACGTAACACGATTGTTTGTACTGTAATCTTGTGCTTTTGTGAAAAATATCAGTTTGTGAAGCACTCAGCCTGCTTGTGCATATTGTACGGTCACTACACATACATTTTAAGGCATTCTTAAAACAGGACAGCAAACGAGTCATAGACGTAGTTTGGGAGAAAGTAGAAGGATATTAAAGGAGATGGGATATTATCCGAGGAGATATAAACAGTGTTAGCCAGTAACGAAGTAGTTTTACTTCGTTACTTTACTTAAGTAAAAAATAAGTAATTTACTGGTAACGAAGTAAAATTTTTGGAGAATAATTTTCTAATTACTTTTCTTAATATTTTTCCAGAAAAGTACTTTTTTACTTTGTTACTTTCGAGTGCTACAAGAAAATTACTTTCTTTTCAGAAACTGAAGGACGCTGTCCTTTTGTTTCTCAGACAACAGATCTCGGATGTTCCAGCTGTGTTTTGACTTGCGGTTTAGACCTAAAAATCACATGTTATCAGTTGTCTCGGTTGGCAGGAATCACGTGCTTTCCCAACTCTTAAAATGTGAGCACAATTGGCTTCCGGTGACAATTGTTGTTCGCAGTTTGTTGTCGTTTGTGTTACTTGAAATTACTTTACTTTTCTCAGAAAAGTAGTTTTAAATTGCATTACTTTTCTACTTTACTTAATTAAGTAAAACATTTTGAGATTACTTTTCTGGCTGCTTAAGTAAAAAGATGAGATTACTTTTTACTTTTACTTAAGTAAAATTATGCAGTACTTTGGTGAACACTGGATATAAAGCAAGGTAAGAATGTCAGAGCTTGTACTTGACTAACAAATGTAGATTAGCTTTGCTGGATAATAAAACGAGATGGGATATTAAGTGGTGGGATATTAGATGAGTTTGAATGTAGCAGTACATCGATGTTTTGGGAATTGTACGCATTTTGCATAGAGATCCAATTTGTGTATACACGGATTAAGCGGTGAGCACTGAATATTCTACTGGGTGGACAGTCAAACAACATCCTGTTCATCGTACTGCACTATATATACAAAAGCAAATACATGTGAACAATTTCAATAAAATTTATTTGAAATAACGATGACTGCTGGTCAACTAATCTACTGTCAAACCTTACCATTACTTTCTTCTGCCTGTTTGGTAGGTCTTTGTAGCATTTGTCCCAGTCCTCACAACTCCACTGCGAATCAAATCATAAAATATGGCAAAATTTTAACAAAAAGAATTACAAGCACATTAATTAGGATAGAATAAAGTCATCAATGAATGCTCATCATCATCATTATCATGTTGATGCTCATACGGGCTGGTGTCGTTGCATGCACAGGGCGCTATTGTGGCACCAAAATATTTGCCTCAAGGGTCCTCCCGTCTATAGAGCTCTGTAGCTGGTCTGAGTCCAGTAGCCTTGCCATAAAGCAACATGGATGTTGTAAGGTCCAACATGAATGTTGCCATGAATGAAACACTGCCCAGCAATGCCTACATGCGGTGAGACATTAACTGCCTATAAAAGGTGTCCCAAAATATTCCGAGTCCCCTAAGAATACAAAGCTAGCTAAAAACGCACCAGAGTCATGATTTTGTATTGTCTCCATGTCTTGTTGTAATAAGACCTGAGAATATAATGTCAAAATAGCTAGTTGACTAGCCATAGAATATAACTACTGACTGGTACTGATCCCGTGTTACTGGATGCCTGTATAAGATGCCTCAAGAGAACTAGTGAGTTGGAAATTTTGAAGATCAAAATAAAACCAAAATGGCATCTGTACCAGAAACAGAGTATGGCCACCATAATAAAGTTGTCACAGATTCAAAACCACGTTTACAAACAAATAAAACATTGAAGAAGAAAGACTGTTTTTTTTTTCGATAGTCATCCCAACAGTGGTCTCATATTTAGAGTCCCGACTGTGTTCTCAACTTTGTGTGTGGTTACATTTGCTTACATTTGCTTTGTGTGTGGTTACATTTGCTCGTTGGAGTGGCTTTATGCCACATGGTAGACTTGACCTCACGAAATGTGAGAAATCAACGATGCCGCTACAAACAACTCAGCAGCAAAAAGATGAAGACTATGAAGGCAATTATACTAGCTCAGGGCAATAACCAAACCTAGCAAATCTTAAAAACGCAATTTTCGAAACAGGTGGTCTTCAGGTACATGTTAATTCTATCACAACTGTTTAAAAGGATGGATTGATTGATTGAAGTATATTTCAGACATACCAACAAATCTTTACAATAATGTGTTACAGTGTACATATATTTTCGATTGTTTCTTGATGTCAAAGAAAACAACACATAGGTATACATAGGTATTACACTTAGGTATCCACAACATCGGTAAAAGGTCTCTGTTTTGCAGATAAGATTATCCATAAATGATTTTGTCGCATTTACCTGTTTCTCTTGCAAGATGCTCTCGACAACAAGCAAAATCGAAATTGCATCACCAACAGCCTTTAGAACAAAGCACAATGTGAGCAACTCCTATGCTGAACTGATCCGTAGCATAGCAAACTCATAAGTTGTGCAGCAAGCATACAATTGCAGCTAAAAATCAACAAAGGGCCACTCACTTGATTAATCATATCCATAATGGCTTCTAGAACAAGTGCTGCCTTTCCTTTGGCGCTGTCTGATGTGCTGTGAAATGAAGAGAAGATAATACAATGAAAAACTCTGTCAAAAAAAAGAAGCAAACAGTTTACTGGATTCGTAACAAATATGGAAGGTTTTAAAACTATGTAATGTGGGATCATGTAAATGGCGCAATGTATTAGGTCATTCTGCTATTTTGATGTATCAGTCCTGGATTCAAAAGCACGCAACACTTAGTAAAACGTTTAATTCCTCCTATAGAAACACAAGTTACATTCAAAAGCCTTGTCAATCATAACCCCAAAATGACACTTTCTATAGAAATCAACCTGGACATAAAGGCCACCTGTCTGTAAAGGTCATTTTCTTCAGGTCCCAAAGGAGACCATTATAGACTGGTTTCATTCTATATAGTTCAGCAATTGAACATACAAAATCGGAAGTTAGAACAGTTCTGCTGAGTGTGCGGGCCAAGATCACATTGCATAACAAAACTTTCACCGTCCAAACAGATAACTGGACCCTTAGAGTTATACTTTGATCTAACATTATATATTCAAAACAACAGTTGCGTTGGTCCTGTTCAGCTATTGCCATTGTGTTTACGTTCAAAGCAAAACAAAGCTCCCAGCTCCCATCCAGAATGATTTCCCACCTTCATTTTTCCATTTGTTGGGGACATTTTCATTTAAATGATTTACAAACTGTTGACATATTCTTACTCAGACTCATAGTACAAATGTTTCCAAGCATCTGGCTACTTGGTCAGAAAAACAAAATAATGAAATAACCAACCTTGCTTTTGCGGCATTTCTAATTTGTGCTTCTGCTGCTTGGCTGTAAATGACCTGATTTGAAAGAAACAGAAATGCCAACACAAAATTAATGCAGGTCTACAGATCACCAGTTTGAAACTGATGAGAATCTGATGGTACAACACATCATCAGCAATCATCTGATGGAAGCCAATTAAAGGAAATTTTGTTTTAGAACAATCTCCAATTACCATAGCTGCGTCTGTATTGTCAATTTAGGTATCACTGAAAACTGATATTTGCAGAGGAATGAGCATGCTGAGGATCTTGCAGCTCGAGATGTGTCAAGATTGATCATTTGTCATTAAGTTTCTGACAAACCAAAAACTCAAGTATCTATCGTTACAAGGGCCAAGGGAGTCATTTCTTTTTTAGAAAAGCTTCTCCAATTGATTGCTATGAAAACTACTTTGTCATCAATCACAAACAACGGCACTCTGAGTTTACAACCAATGATAGGCCAGCAAAAAGGAGGAGGGAGTCACTTGTTCAATTGATCTATGTAGAATTCCGATCACAGACGACTCAAGAGAGGAGACGATAACTCAACGATAACTGTATTATTGGTATGATGTTAACGTGGCACACGCCACACGATCAAGATACATTTTGCTGGCCTTATGGGCCAGCCTCATAATCATTCTCACTGTCCCGTCCCATATCTCTACATGCTACCCTCCTTGGTGACCTCAAGTGGGGAGGTTGAGGGCAGTCGGTGGTATGCGTGACTTTGGCCACGGATCTGAGGGGAGAGGGACCGAGGTGTGCAACGGGTCCGAGTGCTGCGGCGGAGGGTCAGTTCTCTGGCCGGAGATGGGACAGATGCAGGAGAAGTGGGACGCATTGGTGTGTGCAACAATGCGGGAGGTGCGACATCAGTTGGTGACAGTGGCTCGACCGGTTGAAATTGGGAAATCATGGTAGGCCCTGGCGGCGACAGGTTGCTGGAAGGCTCCATGATAACTGGGTTCAAAGGCAACCTTGGATTCTGCGTGACCTTGACCAATGGGATGGAGGGGCGCAAGAAGCGTCGGTTGCGCAGAGTGATCCGCCGACTACCATCCACCAACACGCGATACTGATTGTGTGGTAGTGCTTCGATGATGCGGCCACTTGTGTCCCAGCGGGTCAGATAGTGGCCAAATTGATTTTGGATTAGGACATGGTCGCCGGGCTGGAAGGGAGTGAGGATGCGCGTATGTTCATTGTAGTAGCGTGAATCTGAGCTGTGACGCCTTGACATGGCCAGTTCCTGCTGTTGCCTGATATCCTCCCAGAGGGGAAGTGCGCTGGTAGTGCGGTGGAGGGCGGGCAGATGGTCAGCGATCGGCCGGCCGAAGAGGATCATAGCCGGGGAGAGTTCGACGTCTTGATGTGGTGTGTTGCGGTGTGTGAGGAAGGCACGAGCGACTGCATCACAGTCGAGTGTGCCAGCGGCAGTGACATTGGTGGTCAAGAACCGTTTGGCAGACTTTACGGCGAGTTCGGCCCGCCCTTTGCTCTGTGGGTAATAAGCGGATGAGCGACAACATGTGATGCCCCATGCGGTGAGGAAGGAACTGAATTCTTGGGAACCTAGACGTGGCGTCAGCGCCGCTGTGCATAGTGCTGGGAGTATGACGGATCGTGAAGCGGTACATCAGGGAGCGTTCCTTAAAACTGAATAATCGAGGGTTTTTAACGGTCTCCAGTTCCTTGTCGCCGAAAATCTTCACCAGTGGCTTGTGGTCGACTGATACGATGAGACTGGGCAGCCAAGAACGAACATGCGGCAGGACTCCAATCCATATATGACTGCCAGAGCCTCCCCTTCAACAGGAGCATACCGGGATTCCGCTGGCGTGATAAAGCGGGAGCCAGCAAACACCAATTGCCAATGGTTGGGGCCGCAGTGGGGGCCAAGGGCCAAGTCGCAGGTGCAATGCTGTTGCGTCAACACGAAGCCAAGGCCTTGCTTGCTCCAATCGGTAGCGAGGCAGGTAGGCCGATTGACTTTGAAATTGCGAACGCCATTGGCAACACTACTAAGGATGTGGGCTTTGGACTGAGCAAACAGGGCATCCATAGTGGCGTCCCAGTAAAAGGGTTTCGAGAGGAGCTCCCTGAATGGAGCCATTACGGCAGTCTGCGAGAAAGTGAATGCCACTTGATTGACCAATCCAAACCAAGACCAGGCACCTGTGATATCTGTTGGAATGGGGAAGTCTTCAATGGCCTTGAGGATGTGAGGGGTGGGTTGAATACTATCCAGCGTGATTGTGAACCCCGCAAATTCAACAGATTCCATCTCCTGCTTGGTTGCGACGAGAACAAGTTTGTGTACTGGTCGTGTCAACTCAGAGCGTTTTGTCTTGAGTAGTACCTTGCATACGTAGTCATCATCTCCCGGGTATATTTCTTTCACTATAGCCATATCCCAAGTGGCTCTTGGTGCAGAACCATCAACTCCACTTCGCTTGATAACAACATAGTCACCGACCTCAACGTTGGTTCTTCCAACAAACCATTTCCTTCACTTGTTAAGGTAGTATGGCATGTACCTCATCCATTGTTTCCAGAACAGAGATGCTTTTTGCTGGACCACGTGAAATCGTTGTCGGGGATTGATCCTCTCCTCGGACGATGGTTGGTCAACAACAATGTGATGACCGTGCAAGATGCTGTTGGGACTAATGACAGCCATTTCTTCTAGAGGCTCTGACTGAGTGAGTGGGAACAATGGCCTGGAGTTAACCATATATGCAATCTCATGAAGCAGGGTTTGCCATTCATCTGGAGTCAATGGTCTGAGGTGCCCGTCCTGGACAGCTCCAAGAGCTTTCCTGACACTGCGGATGAGTGACTCAACCGCGCCGTTCATGTGGGAGGCCGTCATCGAGTCTGACCAACAGAAGGTCTGGTCCACACTGATCGTCAATGAACTTTTGATGCTGTCTGCGAGGCGTACCATGATTACGATTGCCGTTAGCTCTTACTCTTGGAATGCTTTTTATCCTTAGTGACGTGACAAGGGCTTTGGCTACGACAAAACGGACATCGTAGGATCCGTCCTCCAGTTTCCATCGCAAAAAGGCAACTGATCCATAGGACTCAAAGCTGCCATCACCAAAGAGGTGCAGCTCTGGTTCTCCAACCGCTGTTTCGGGCTTCATCCCTCTAGGGATTTGGATGTCAGCTACTGACTCCAGTTTGGCAAGTTTGATCAGCCAATCTTTGCATTCCTCGTTTCATAAAGACTCATCCCATGTGACGCCCCTCTCCCACAAACTTTGTAGCCCAACCTTTGCTTCCAACGTTGATGCAGCCACAATTCCCATCGGGTCCCAAAATCTTCGCAATGAATCGAAGGATATTCCGTTTCGTTATAGACTCTTTGGCATACAAGTCCTTGACCCCAAGTTTGGCGTTGTCACTCCGCTTGTCCCAAACATGCCCCAGTACATTAACTGTGTTCCCTTTGACAACATCTTGCCCATCAATTTTACTAGAATTTGAATGCCATTCCTTTATTGAGAATCCTCCAAGTCTCAAAGTCTCATTGATATCTGCAATGGCCTTACGTGCCTCTCCTACATCACGGAAGGATGCTGCAATACCGTCGACATACGTGGCACTCTCTATGACATCACATGCCAGTGGGTACTCTCCTGAATTCTCTTTGGCAACGAACCGCAGGGAATTAGTTGCAATGTCAGGGGCAGGCTTATCGCCGAAAAGAAGACGCGTCCATTGCAGAGTTCTAATCTTTCCTTCTGGATCTTGTCCTCTCCATAGAATCCTCTGAAACGGCTGGTCCTCCTTCTCAACAAATACCCGATTAAACATCTTTGATATGTCGCCATGTATTGCGACATTGTCTTGTCTCCATTTCAACAGGACACTAAATAACCGATTATTCAGGTCAGGACCCTTTTCAAAGCAGTCGTTGTACGTGTGGACAGGTCGAATCTCCATTGCCGCATTGTGCACCACCCTGACATGCGTAGTACTGTCTTTCTTTACAACAGCGTGAGTTTCCAAGTAAAAGGCTTTCTCCCCCACTACAAGTTCTACCTCAACAACAAAGTCGTTATTGATCATTTCCTGGACAGCATTGTCAAAATCCTGCAACTTA
>OFHS01004017.1:0-15047 GCA_900245855.1 Calvadosia cruxmelitensis | reverse complement strand
TCGTTGGAGGACTCCCGATAAACGTAAGTTCATATCTTCACAAATTAATAATTTTGTATCATGTTAGTCAGTGCTTAAATTTCTACTGGGAAGCTTTAGACTGCATGTTCCATCCGCAATATACCAAAGACTGTGGAATAGACTTTCATACAGCGGTGATTTTAATATGAAAGACGAGGATGATTGGAAGTGATCGGAAATAGATTGGATGTTTGGGAAAAGAGATTGCTTATCAAGCTTCTTAAACGATTATTCTACCAAATCAACGCTGGCTTGATAAAAAAAATAGAGAATAGGTTGATTGGGTACAGCCAGGACGCGATCGCAGCCAGGACTGAGTCGTATATCTAGGTATTTTTGTAACTAGTTACTTCAAAAGCTACTTTTTCTAACAACTTTACGAATAACTAGTTACTTTGCACTAAAATAACATGTACCTGCAAAAATAGTTTTCTAGTGTGGCCAGTAACTTTTACAAATTATTTTCTTAATTATAAGTTCAAGGTTGTTATTTTTAAAATGTTCAACCTGTAGCCCAACCTTGTCTTCAGCCACCTGTGTCTACAGTATGAGCAACTTTGCAACAGGCATTGTAGAATTCTCCCCATCTCTTACCGCTAATTTCAGTTATCACTGTATACTGAAATGAGTTGAAGCTTACAACCAATCTTGATCTTTGTATATCAGTTGCATAATTGTCAGTAATTTATTCCTATAGCCTCACATTTTACTTAGCCTCGATATCATGTAACACCAATTATAGATCGTTTTACAATTCTATGCAGAGTAAGGCGGTGGAATTATGGCATTTATTCAGTGCCTTCGGTCTTGTGACAGAAGCGAAAGTGATGACGAATGAAGATGGTTCGTCCAAAGGGTGAGACATCATGATACATCAGATTATCATTGGAATCATGTATTATATTATGTTGCCTTTGACTTCTAAAGGTTAGATTTGCTTTGGTCATCTTGTGACTTTGACCTTGACTTTAACCTTTTTTACGAGCTATCATTATTGGCCACAGACCAGTGCATTGTGAGACATGTTGATTGCCTGAAGTAGCAAAGAGACTGCGTTTCTGACCCATAATGAAAACGGGAATTATCTAGCACAGCTTGATGAAATCTGCATAAGTATCAAATCCAGCCTTCTCCATATTCCGAAACCAGAGCCATCAAACTTCCTATTATGCTCTTGCTTTTTCCAAAGTGGTAGCTTGTGAAAATGGTCTATTTCTCTTTATTTTAAGATATGGTTTCGTGACTTTTGCAAATTGGGAATCTGCAAGTAACGTTCTAGGAATGGTAAGTTACCAGGCTTGCATGGAAATCACATAATGAAACTTTGCAACCAGACCGGAGGGGATTAAACTTCAACATATTTCGGAGGGGAAGATGCCAGTTGGCACGCCTTCAAAATTGTATTTATTAATCATCACATTAATAAGAAAATTTGTCATTGTTTATCGAAACCATTCTCAGAATCTCAAACGAGACTCAAAATGTTTTTCAGTGTTGTGAACAATATATCTTGAAAACTGCGCATCCAAGTACTGGATTATCTGGATAGCCTGAGCATGGCAGCTGCCTCCTCACAAATTGCATAAATAATGTCAGAGCATGTGTAACTGCTGGGCTAATCTAATATTTATTTAAATATTGAATGTTTTATCATTACAGTATAGCTTTATTTATATCAGGGCTTTGCAACATTAAAGCATAACAATTAGTTATGAAAATAAACGAAATTACCTCCAAATAGATTACAATAAGCCTACATATTTGAAATATTTCCAAAGATTTATTCACTTTCCTTATTAATTAAAATCACAAACAAAAAAGCTTCCCCTATTAATGGCTACGGCAGAGAATTTCCCTAGCCATAATTAGAGGGAATTGTGCAAGTGTCCGGGGGACATGCCAAGCTGAGTAATTTGTAAATAATTGTAGATACGCTTCATCATCCTTGTATTAATTAATTAATTAATTAATTATGTCACGTAGCATATTCTTAAATTTTGTTCCTTTTAGATATCTTTTATATAATGCCTTTTAAATATTCCGTTTCTTCTCTTGATTTCTTGTTAGATTACACATTGGCAGAGTCCGCATTTCCAAAAAAAATTAATTAATTAGCACATTCTATTAGCCTATTGTTGACATATTTGGTTTTAGGGCCATATTTACTTTAAAAAGAAGAAAATCAACGTGAGCCGAGCGGTCCGAAAGCAATTACCGGTATGTGATTGATTAACTAGTAGGACAATGATGATTGTATGTAAGCCTAACACACCTATCCATCTATACCAATGTGTCTATGCAGCACAACCTATATCGATTATCTGTATTTAGAGACAATCTTCCAAGTGGAAGCATAATCGTTAAAATAATGCTACGTGCTTGGGCTGAGTGACCACCTGTGCTTAGAGACCACCTTTTCGCGGCAATTTGGTGTGGTCGTTTAGGACAGGTTTAACTGTAGTTGAGACTTGAGGCTCAATCCGTGCGAGGAATAAAATGGGCAGCTGGAAGCAAATAATTGTTTCGGAGAGAGTGATCCTTTGGCATGGTGGTTTTAGTCTTCATTAGTAACATGAACACAGACTGAAATGGATTACTGTATGAACAATAATTTGTCTTACAGACGGTGTTTCTGACGTATAGAGTACTAAATGAATGCACAGAAGAACTGTAACGGACGGCAGTACATTTGCTTCTAAACCATTTGAAATAGAAATGTTATCTAAGAGCCTGGCTACACTCATCTTGCAATAATTAGGCACATCTGTAAAGCTGTTAGTTTGGCTCTGCTGTGATGGGCTATACAGTACAGAAAGAATTAAGCTCTTACATGACAAAACTAGATCTAGACTAAAGTAGAAATTTCTTTGCTATAAAGGACTATACGGCATACTTTAAGAACTAGCAGTGTACATTGAAGGTGTTTGTTTTGTGGCCTTTACAAAATAGTCTTTAGTAACAGTCGCTAATTTATTTTCATTCTTCTAACAGACATTTCCTGCCATACAATGGACGCCACCGCAGCATTCACAGTACTTGACTCCATGGGTTTCATACTGATGTCCAATTTGTATTATACGTACTCATGTGAAGCTACAGCACATTGCGAGTGGTACACGACTTTTTAAGCAAAATATTTATAATTTATAACTTACACTTTGATTACTTAGCAAACACCCACGTGACAAACCAGTTCGCTTGGAATTGCGTCTGCTACCTGAAAAGATTCAAAGTCTTCTCCGTTGCAGAGCCTCGATACGAGCTTTGTAAACTTGCTAATAGAAATGTGTCGGATGAAAGGATTTGTCAAAAGTGAGTTGCGCTGTAAGTCACTAAACTAGGATATCAGAGTGCTAGATCGAACCACAAATATATACGTATCTAGTATTGAATCACTCTGGGTTGATTCTTGTGTTTTTATTTGTTTGTTATTTCCGTTCGTTCTTCGAGAAACATAACGGAATAAGGCCTTATCACCTTTGTCAAGTCTTGAATGAAGCGTGCGTTACGTTTTACACAGCAGATGTGCAGGCTGGGACCGAGAGAGGGCCGTAATAAATTCATCGGGTTACAGAGAGCTGGAAGGATGAATTGTAGTGGCCGACGAAGAATTACACACGACCAGGCTTGAGTGCTGCAGATTCACGAACTACTATCTTTCATTGTTCACAAGAAAATAAGATTACAGCACGAACAATCACGTGACATATACGATTACGAGGTAACCAATCAGGGCACTGCAAATGTTGATGGAGGGTAATTCGAAAGGGCTGACGGATCCGCGTTAGACATGCTCAATCTGTCTCCAGTCTCCAGTTCAGACTCATGAATTTGTATGCAGACTCATGAACTCCTTACTGTACTTTACAGTCAGATCCACATCGTTCTAGTCTTTGGCCATTTCACGTTCACTTGAAAATGATGAGGTTTATGGCTTTCGAAAATAATACAATGATTATAGGAATTGATGATCTGTCAAATTGTTCCGATTTATGAAAAATAATAAAAAAATCAACATTAAAATCTACAGAAAGAAAAGATATTGAAAAGTTTTGAAAATGGTTAAACATTATCAGTTAATACTGTAGATGCTAACTATTAAAAGGGTAATTTTATAGTTTTCGATGTTATCATTGGAAATTAATTATAGTGTATTTGACATTTTACCAGAGTTACTTTTGTAAATTATCCGTGGATACAAAAGTAAGTTACAGGGACAGACCAACTTTTAAAATGGCAAAATCAGCTGAAAGATAACAAATTTTTAAAAGTGTAATTTCGTAACTTTTGAAAATGGCAAAATTATAGCTAAAAAAGACAACTTCAAATTTGCGAAAATAAATTTTCATCTGGTTTATTTTTATTTCTGTTGAATCTAAGGAGAATTACTGCCGATTGATGTAATTGTGTAATCCCGCCGCGGTGCTCACTGTTGCCACCGTTCTGTTCTTCAAAGTGGACATCACCGCATTATATATAATTAATGTGATGTTTTGTTTCCTCCTAACCACACAACAAATTGGACACGCGATTGCAATTAGTAAACAGCAAAAAAATAATTCCTATTTTTAGAAAGAAATTCCTAATGTCAAAGATCAAATTCCTCGATCTATAAGGGAAAATATCCCAAGAACCACACCTCAAAAACTGCTACAGTTGTTCCACTGACTGAAGTCCCGTTTGAGCAGGTTAAATAAGCCTTGAAGGAACGAAGTTATTCTTGTCCGATGCACTTTATCTGCATGGCTGTTTATAAGGAAAGCATTTTGAAGTTCATAAAAGTGATAACTTTCCTGTGGCATTCGAGCCTTTTTCTCCTGGAATAAATTCTTTTTCAGTAAATAAAACCGAGTGTACTGAACTATATTAAGATTGCATCCATTTATGCCGTACTTGCTTAATATTAAAAACTTCCAACCTTGCATATTAATGTGTAAATTTTTTTTTCTTCAGATAGATGATACATATTTCGAAAACAGCATAGCATTATAACGACATTTCCAGTATCACGAGTCTGCAATACAATAAAATCGCAGTCACGTTAAAATACAATATTACCAAAAATAAATTAACCTATGATATTTACAAATTAAAAATCTCTTGCAAGATTTCCCAGCACTGAGGGTGCCAAGAATGCTTGTAGCATTACCCCTCGTTTGATCAAAATATGTTGCCTTCGAAACCCTGATTGATTACTTTCACTCTAATTACTCGAAACCTCGATTACTTTCCCTCTACTATCACAATCCGTATAAATCGTGTAAATTTGGTTGATTTTTTCTATACAAACTCATTTGAAGAAACCGCTGTTGTTGTTGCGACTTAGCTTATTAAAGCTCTTTTGTTCTGTACAAAACAATGGCCTTTAAACGAGCTACGCTGCATTGATATTATTCTCAAAATATGTAAAATTTTCAGCAACAGTGTTTCCATTTCTGGATCAATAGGAAACTATAAGCAACATTGTGATAAGTAAACAATTTACAAATTTGAATTCACCACCAATCCGCTCTCTTATAAGGTTGAGATAGATCATTCCTTCAACTCTGTTCAGAGACTATAAGACATCTTGGTTGCAGGAGTTATTTGACTATATATTTCTTTAGAGGTTTCTGCAAAAACCGTATGGAATCAGATCATTCAAGTCATGTCTTCATGAACTCTAATAAGCTAAGATGAAAATAATCAATTAAAAAAGTTAATCAAATTTATTATCAGTATAAAATCAATTCGAAAACATCGTTAATGCATGTTGTATCGCGTGAGAGATAGAAATTAACAGACAAAAACAGTATCAATAATTCAATCTTTGCAATTAGCCATGCAAGGCACAAAGATGCTTGCAAACTAACATTTCTATGATAGTAAAACATTTTCCACAGGACGCAAGTTGAAAAACGGAATTAATTGTCTTCATCTTGCGTCTTGACAACACTGATTCTCGAAACACCTGCTATGGCAGATTCCGACAGAAAGTAGCCAATGAGAGAGTGAGAAGGCGTGAGAGCCTTATTCAATATGCCTCCTATTGATATCACAGCCATAATGCTGATTGGCTGCTAGGATAGCACAAACAGCCTGCCGACGATATATTTCCACTGTCTCAATGATGTTGCTAATGAATTGTATCTGACACGCCTGGAGACACGTCGCATCGATCGCATTGAAGCAGGGTATACTCTGAAGCTTCTACTGGAGCTCTGAAGCTTCCACTGCTCGACACTAAGAATGCGGCAAAGAAAATTGTGCATCATATTGCTGAACATCGCAATAGCTGCCTTGATTGCAAAACCAATGTTGCTGCTACAGTTAGGCCGAATGGAGTTTTGTGGCGAACAAGGTGAAATCGTGAATGGATTTGGCATCGACGGCATCAGTGCCATTATTGTGTTGGCAACGCCTTCTTTGTCTACATGCTTCCAACGATGCAAGCGACATGACCAATGCAATGTCATCTCTTACAAAGCAGCAACTCAATATCACATAGCTCAATGCCAGTTCTTCCAAGTGGCAGATGTCTCTACACTAACAGTGAAAACGGATCCGGCGTCGACTGTTGTGAAATTCGTCAAGGTATCAGTAGCACTACGCTGCAATTACCATTTAATTATTGATATTCTTTGCTTATAGATTATCACGCACCATGAACTAAAAATATGGAATGTGTTATGTGCACTGTATAAGACGAGAGATGAAGATTGAGGCTTTCGCATTCCACATGATGTGTATATATGTATATATAATTGAGAGACATGTTGCTGGTGCCACAACAGAGAGAGATGGCAGAGTTCCAAGGAGTACATAATTATGGTCGTTGGTGCCAGAGCTCTCTGTAGTGAGACACAGCGTAGATAATAGGACAGACGGGGTTGTTGACGCGACGAAGTACAGACGGGAAAGAGGATGATTACAGGATAACACAGCTACATATTCTTACAATCACGTGACTACACAATGACGACATTAAGTAGTCACATTGATCACGTGTCAGCCACTACAGTATTATCCGAATTATATGTTCTTGTTAATTTTTTCATCACGTATGCATAGGTGCCGTGCCTGTTCGTTCCGCCAGTTCATGGCGGTTGGACCTCCTGGCTTGCTACCTCCTCTTGCTCTGTTACATGTGGAAATGGTACGATTCCTCAGATTCGTTCTTGCACCGATCCAGAACCTGAACTCGGAGGCAACGGCTGCCATGGTGACGCTAATCGCTCGATCGATTGCCCCTTCATCCATTGCCCAGGTCAGTTCACCATCATTGTATTAATGCAACGTGTGTTGTGAATGCGTTCTAAGGCTGAATTAGAATTCATCTGTTCTTCTGTTGAAGTTATAGTTCCTTTTAAAGCCAGGTAGAGCTCATCTGCAAACTGCACATAATTTTTCTACATCTAATTCTTTAGAGCCATAAGAAGTGCGACCTCATAACGCATTATTGCTCAAAATAGTTCGCCTAGCAAATGACTTTTATCCTATAGAGTCATGCGACTTCACAACATATTCACACAGTAAGCAACAGCCTAAAATTATTTCCTCATTTCCAGCACGTTTGCATTACTCTTTCATTAGTGACTTGTCTGACGCTTCCTTGAGAAAAATAAACTTTCATCGAAGAAGACAAGTTAAACATCACACTGTGTTACTTAAAGTTTTATAATAAAAGTTATCACGTAGAAATTCCTGTGCGAAAGTGAAATTAACAATAGTCGTGTCACATGGAAGCGGTAATAGTGCTATCCGCATGAATACGAGGCTAGAGATATGGTAATAAGAGAAAGAGAATTCCTTAATTTGAAAACGTGAATGTGATTGGCTGTGCTAGAAATGTGGCTCGGGTTCAGGTCTTGCTGATTGTTGCAGGTTGTATAATGTCTTCAGCATACTTGCATATCACTCGATTATAGATCATGCAAAGGAACACAGCAATAAAGCAGCCACATGTATATAAAGGCCACTCTTCATAACCCCAAAATGACAATTTCTATAGAAATCAACTTGGACAGAAAGGCCATCTGTCTATGAAGGTCAATTTTCGCAGGTCCCAGAAGTGACCGTTATAGGCAGGTTTCACTGTACTACACTTTTCAGCAGTCAAGGCAATAAATACAAACAAATTATAATTTATAAGTTAAACGAGACTTACCTGTAAGTTGAAGTTTGACTGTAATTCTACGAAGTCGTTGGTCTTGAGCTAAGGAGTCACGTGAGATGTGCGCGCGAACATCCTGCGATCAGACTTGAAAGAGCGAAGAATTCCCACAACAAAATTAAGGGTGGGAACAAGGGGCCAAAGGAACCAAAGGGCGGGTGACTCCTTAGCTCAAGACCAACGACTTCGTAGAATTACAGTCAAACTTCAACTTACAGGTAAGTCTCGTTTAACTTATAAATTCTACTTCGTCATTGGTCTATTTCGCTAAGGAGTCACGTGAGACTTGAAAGCGTGGGAATTCTGATGCCTAATAAGACCATACCAGAAAAACACAGACAATAGTAGGTAACAAACCAGAAAATCTACTGGAGATTGAACAAAACAACTATGATTCTGTAACAGAACCAAGCAGAGCAGCAGCATAAGTGCTGGCTGTAGATTGAATCGGCTTACTATAAAATCTAGCAAATGTTGTAGCATTGGACCATCCTGCACGCTGTATAACATCCACAATAGAAACACCTCGCTGATGGGCACAGGAGGTAGATGCAGCCCGAGTGCTATGCGCACTGAATACAGAAGTGTTGATACCTGACAGACGAAGAACATCCTTCAACCAACGGCCAATAGTGTCAGTTGAGATCGGCTTGAATGGCTTCTGGTAACTAATTAATAACTGCCGATGAGTACCTCGTATGTCACTAGTCTTACGTAAATAACATTGTAAACATTCGATTATGTCCAAGGACGGATCAGCTATGTATTTTTCAAATTGAATTTGGCCGAGATGATGAGAAGGTCGAGAAGTCTTCAACAGATTCCTCACCATAAAGGTGCATTGAGTGTCAGATAAAGACATAGCATCAATGGTCAGAGCATGTAATGTCTGGCAGCGTTGGCCTGATAGCAAAGCCATTAACATAGTCAGTTTATAGCATAAAAATTTCAAAGACAGACCCTCAAACGGATGCAACGTCGATAAGTATTTAAGAACAGCGGCGACATCCCATGTGTTGGTGTAGCGAGGCAATGAAGGCCTCAGATTAAACACGCCCCGCATAAAGCGCGAAACTAAAGGATGACTGCCAAACGTGACTCCTTCTTGTGGACAAACAAGAGTGGAGAGGGCACTGCGAGCAGTGTTAAGTGAGCTATAGCCAAGTCCAGAGTCAAACAGCTCAGCAAGAAAATTAATACCATCGGCTACAGAAGGCCGAACGAGATCAACATCCCGCCGACGACAGTATAGTTGCCACCGGGTGACATAGGTGTCGTATTGTCGCTTTGTCGCATTGCGCCAGGAAGACATGACAATTGAGGTTGCCGAGCGCGAAAGTCCCGCTGTGCGGACTCGATCCCTGACACATGACAACACAATAGCCGGAGAGTTGGGAACAACGGGTGAGTTTTCGAGGGTTGCTGTGGAAGCTGCAGCAAGTCCTTCCTCGAGGGCAGCAGTAGCGGCTGTTGAATTAACATGCGGCTGAGCACAGGCCACCAAGGTTGCGTTGGCCAATGCGGAACTAACATAACTCCCGTTGCTTTGTCTTGTTTGATCTTTTGGAGAACATGGGTAATTATGCTAAACGGAGGAAAGGCATAAAACGAATAATTGCACCAGTTGACATGAAACGCATTCACAGCCATTGCCTCAGGATCAGGTCGATATGCTATGTACGGCACAAGTTTCCTGTTTAGACGCGAAGCAAACAAGTCTAAGTTTGGCTTGACACCTAATCGGGTCGCGACGGCATCGAAAAAAGATTGGTTGAGTGACCATTCAGTATTGCACAACGACTGCCGTGACTGCTTGTCGGCTTCAACGTTTTCAATACCAGGAATACGTGTCACAGTGAGCCATATATTTTGCTCCATGCACCAGAACCAAATTGATCTTGCCAACTCGTTTAGACTGGCAGAATGACTAGTTCCCATTCGATTCAAAACCGACTCTGCGGTAGTGTTGTCGACCTTGACCTGCACATGTTTAGAATGGAACAAATGGTAATACGACTTTAAACCAAACCAAACTGCTAAAGTTTCCAAATAATTAATGTGCTCTAGAGCCTCAGCAGCAGACCACTGGCCACCGGTCGATTTGCCGTTCACAGAACAACCCCAGCCAGATTTAGAGGCATCTGTTGTCATGGTGACAACTGGGTCATCACGGTAAACAGGATTATCAACAGTCAAGGCGTTGCGTGACCACCAAGACAACTCATCACGTGCGGCAGACGAGAGAGGCATGCGACTGTCATAGTTGCCCCGGTTGAGTTTCACAGCTGCACTTTTGTCACGTTCCAGGGAACGATAAAACAACGGGCCCAGAGCGGCAGCCGGAAAACTTGAGGTGATCAGACCAATCACACGCGCCACGTCCCTAATGACGGGCATAAATGATGTCAGCAAACAATCACAAGAATCCTTCAACTTTTTGGCCTTGTCGGGGGTCAAAGTTACACGCATACTTGTCGAGTCCAATACAAAACCCAAGAACGTAATGGAATTTTGTGGAATCAGTACAGACTTAACTGGATGGACAATAAAGCCAAGCGAGTTTAACAGTTTCACTGATGCTATTACATTTTCGGCGCAATCTTCGTACGTCGGACCCACTAGAAACGAGTCATCAATGTAGACGGCCGACATGTGCCCCGATTGTCGGAGGGCAGAAAACGGGGGCTTGAGCAATTTTGTGAATTTACGGGGGCACAAAGCTAAACCATTAGGGTAGCAGGTGAATTGGAATAAGCGGTTTTGCCATTCAAACTTGAGAAACTTTTGATGGCTATGGGCAACTGGAACAGAATAGTATGCATCTTTTAGGTCAATAGATGCCATATAACATCCTGGTGTCATCAAACGTATAGCCGTATGAACAGTATCCATCTTAAAATGGCGATACTCGACATTCTCATTCAACCGCTTAAGATTGAGGATCATGCGATATGAGCCGTCCTTTTTCCCCGTTACAAATATAGGTGAGATGAACTCCCCTCTTTCATGCGAGGAAGGGACAATCACACCTTTCGTAAGAAGGGTAGTAATCTCCTTGTCAATAACAGCTGTTTCAATGGACGAGAATTCCTTCTGGCGAAGCGAATATCTCTGAACAGGCAAAGTATCAAATGCAATATGCTGGCCTGTAATTGAGTCAAGCACTTCCCTATCGGAAGTGAGGCGGTGCCACTGAGCAGCATGCCAACGCAAATTGCCCGCTTTGAAGGCGACGACTAAGCCCTCAAGGTACAGCCGCAATACAGGTTCAAGAGCAATCAAAGTAGTTACCTGAAGCTGTTCTATTGGCGATGAAGACGTTCTCAGCGGGATGATTGGAAGTTTGGACGGTGTTGGTGGCGGCGGTTGTTGTTGGCAAGGGGGCTCTTCGCTGGTGGCGCTGTTTGCCCCTTCATCGGAGGCCCGCGCCATTTGCGGAAGCCCTTCTCTAAAAAAGGCTGCTGGCGACGGGGGGCAGAATTATATGGCTTGGACTGATCATTCCTCCCATCATAACCACTGTTCAAGACGGCTGATTGGCTAACCTTGTTGGAGGCTTGCAGAGTTTGCAACTGAGTAGGCAAATCATCTCCGAAGAGGTACTCAGTCGTGGGGTTCTTTGCGGCACACAGGGCCCCATACTCAGCCCGCAAATGGGGGCGAATGGCCTCACGCCGGCGCTGGGAGAGGTCTTTCTGGGCGTGGCCGAGAAGGGCCAAAGCATCCATGTTAAGCTTAATAAGCTGTTCTATGTCAAAGGCCTCCGGTTCCTCCTCGTTATCAACTGAGGGGATTGACATCAGCATGTCAGTGGCGACGGCAAGTCGTGAACCCACTGCGACAAGCAGCTTTTGAGTGGCAACTGATCGCAGATCATGTTGCTTTGTGACTGGCGGGAGCCTCCGCCAAATTTCGGCGTTGACATTAGGTGCAACCAACTGCTCACAATTGCCTGGCCGGTTAACTTGCTTTACCTTATCTTGTAATTTATCCGTAGCCAGGCGAGTTGTCCAACGTGCATTCACCAGCTCAGCTAGCTTTCTCGATATAGCAGGCCCCGTCTCTCCTGGGGGTGCGAGTTCTTCCTCCAGTTCTGAAATCAGGGCGTCGCGAGCATCGCGATAACCGCTCACCTGATCTTCGTCCTCGTCAAGGGCAAACTTAGGCCGGGACGGTTGCTGGGCTTCATCAGTGGACTCGTGGTCCTGAGCATCAACGGCATCGCTATAGGATGACCGAGAAAGGCGTCGCTTACGTGAAGGGCCTGGCTGTGCTGAATCAGTCACAGGGACAGGCAACGACGACGGCACCAGCTTCGCCATGGCTGTGCCCATATGAAGCATCGTTCCAGAAATTGCTTGCAACGAGTCGTTGACACTGGCAATTAGATGCTTAAGATCATTCGTGGAAGTCGAGGTAGAAGGCGCGGAATCCATCTTCGCTTGCGTCCGATCGCGGTCGATATTCTTGAGCAACTGATCGCAGGATGTTCGCGCGCACATCTCACGTGACTCCTTAGCGAAATAGACCAATGACGAAGTAGAATAAGAGGTGATGCAGCATATCACATGACACCACACATGCGAGGTCATATTCTCGCATAATCCAATGAAATAGGAAAGTGTCGTATTACATAAATCCCCTTAATCCTCGTTTTCATGCAACATCGTTTTATCTGTAACTTTGAATGTAATGCAATGTAATCATTTGGCACCTTCTGTACATCGTAATACGTCGGGAGTGAACCCGATCAGATTTACAATAAAATATATAGATAATGATGATGCCAACTTTAAGCCTAAAGGGCAAGGGAGGAAGAGAATTGAATTAACAATTGTAATCTCATTTCCGTGTTCATATGAATAACTTTTGTAACTGAGACTATATCTTTCTATATTGTGATCTCATTTACGGGTACATTTAAATTTGTTCCACGTGCTTATTTTCTCCTTCTCTTAACTTTTTTCATTCTCTGTAGTTTATGTTACACCTGACAATCACTGTCGACCTTACAAGGATACCTACAACTTAAATTCAATGTGTATAAGATAAACCTTTCGACTATCATTTCTCCATATTTTACTTCGTCCCCGTCATACTTGTGTTTCTGTGATGTAATGTAATGTTCTGAACTGTTTTACGTAAGTCTAGCACCGTGGCTGTCATTGTAAAGTACCCTCAATGTAGTGTACTTCGTCTCAATGTAAACGAGTTTTTAACTCATATTGACAACGAAAGAAAATAAAAAGAACACTCACACACACACACCTCGACCAAATAATTTGTATAATTATGTCCTCTGCGTAAATGCTTCGATTGTTGAGATTATATTTAGATTTTCTGTCTGTCATACAATAGTTATGTTCTGTTAGCATTCTCTAATATCGAACTCAGGGTTGTGATACCAAAGAAATATACATTTTATGTTAAATTAATTATGTTTCGGCTTTCAATTGTCAATTTTCTTATATCGAGAGAGGTAATTCTCATTAAGGCCGAAAGGATTGCTGATTTTGTTCAATTTAGTTTGTAGCTTGCAGCGTGGAAAATTTTTTTTTTGCACTACATTTCGTAATCTAGACATTTTACAGTCTGGTGCGACTTTTCGTAGTCTATTTCTGATAATGTTCTAAAACAAGTATTTTATATGGTTTTGTTTTCGCAGTCAATGGTGAATGGACAGCTTGGGAAGTTATAGGTGAATGCTCAAGAACATGTGGAAACGGTAACAAGCCAAGAAACCGTTCATGCACAAACCCATCTCCTGCTCATGGTGGAGATGATTGCGCTGGGAGTGAAGATGGCACTGAAACTTGCAATCTAGCCGACTGCCCACGTAGGTTTGTTGTACAGTGAAACCTGTCTGTAACGGTCAACTTTGGGACCTGAGAGAAATGACTTTCTATACAGGTGGCCTTTCTCTCGAGGTTGATTTCTATAGAAAGTGTTATTTTAGTTTTAAACGAAGTGTTTTTGTTTACTATACTGTCTACAAATAGAGCAAGTCAATCATTGTTGTGTTCTTGAATGGTTCTTTTGTACATTGATCACTAATCTTGTGTGTTTGAGATGCAGTTTCCAAGGCGCTGGAGCTGTATAGGGTAGATTATAGTGAAGCAGATTTGCATTTAAGCACAGCAGAAGGTGACTATATCTTTTCTGCCAGCCGTTCTGAAATCATGTTCCATTGTTCACATTCTGTATTATTGGATTTTCAAAATGAAAACAAGATTGAAAGATTACGATTCCAGGTTGATTGATAGTTTCCATGTTGCAAGGGCGATTGCTCATAACTTGCAAGGCCAATAGGACTCCAGAGCAATGATTATTATTCAGTTAGAAAGTCAAGAGACCACCGTGCGTAGTTGTGCAAATCCTTCTTGCATAACTGTAATTATGCAGCACATAAATGTTCAGCTTCTCTTTACGCTCTTTTGTTTGAAAACAATAAAGATAGATGATGTGAGCTTGTGAAGAAAAAAAACACACTCCGTTTTCCCCCTCTCATAGCATAGACGTCACGTTACCATGGTAACCGTGAGTCAAAAAAGGAGTCACAGAACCAGAACTGTATAGCTGCGAATAATGCATAGCAGTCTCGTATTCATGCACGTTGTCTCCATTCCATGTAGCCTCCATTTCATGTAAATTTAGGTACACTAGTATGATATAAACCAATGTCACATAGAAATTATAACTATCAACTGAATCATTCGCACAACCTTTCTCTCTTGGCGTCTCGCTTGAGTCGATATTACTGTGATGTTGTTTTTCATGGAGTCAAACACTGGTGTGTTCCCCAGTACACAAAGGTTCAGACGTCAAACATCACACAGTAAATGGGTTGGATACGTGTTGGTGATTCAACAAATCA
>OFHS01004014.1:0-15054 GCA_900245855.1 Calvadosia cruxmelitensis | reverse complement strand
AATAAAC
The DNA here is from genome assembly GCA_900245855.1 of Calvadosia cruxmelitensis. Lineage (NCBI taxonomy): Eukaryota > Metazoa > Cnidaria > Staurozoa > Stauromedusae > Kishinouyeidae > Calvadosia > Calvadosia cruxmelitensis. The sequence goes on along the minus strand of OFHS01004014.1, from coordinate 15,047 downwards.
ATTCAATATATCACCATACAATATACTACCCTGCTGTGTTCTTGGCGGCGCATCTCAAGGTAAAATACTATGCTACAATAATAAAAGAAAGTATCACGCTAGTGAACCGCTTAATAAATACAACTTNTGAGTAATCGTTTAGTATATTAGTGTTTTTTAATTAACATTTGTATTTGAAAATAGAGATGAATAAAAGTGACGAGTACCAAAAAAAAAATTATTACAGTAGAGTTATAAAGATTTACAATAGGGATATATACAGTAAAATACTATGCTACAATAATAAAAGAAAGTATCACGCTAGTGAACCGCTTAATAAATACAACTTGCCATACTTTAACTAAAATAAGATGTAATATGTTCAGGGTAATACCCTGTCCAAATCGAGGCAATTTAGATTGGCTTTAAGTTGTTTTTTGTTTCTTGCCATCAAGACCTTCGGATGGGACGATGACAAAACATTATAGATGTGAGCAGCAGTTCTTGTGACGCTTTGTCTGCCTTTTGTCGTTTTGAAGCAAGGCAAGGAGAAGTCTCCTCTGCTGCTGGCTCTTGTTCTTCCCGTGACGAAATCGAACTTATCGCGTATGTAACGAGGAGCGTGTTCCATTTTTTGGTGACCCTATAATCGGTGACCACAACCGCTCGATTTTGATTCCAGGCCATACTCAATATGCACGGAAACGAGACTGCTATTCTGCGAGTCTATCGATCGTTCAAGACTCGAACTTTCATTCAGAGCTTTGCAATTTGCTAAGGCTGAAATCCTGCTGGAAATGTCGCATATGCAAGGGAAACGTATACGTCTTGATTCTACCGATTCTACTATAATCAACAGAGTTGGTGAAGTAGACGAAAGCGTGGTTTTCAGAGACTTTGAGCTTTGCAGAGAAACGGAATAAAATGCAACCTACCTTTCGCAGAACAAATTACAGAACTTGCATAGAGCAGCTATTATTTATATCAAATTGCCTTCATGCACATCTTGCTCAGTATCCTTAAAATAGTTAGTTACGACAGCTTGTACTTTTTGGTAAAGAGTATGAATTACACTATTTTGAAATGTGAACTTGGCTTGCCTTTTGGTTTCATATTTCTGCTGTCTATCTGGCGTTCAGTGCAGCAGTATGGTGTTTACTGACATGCTGTTTCAAATGGTAAGCTGTGATTCCTTGAAACCATGGTGATAATGTACACATGGATACCTTACTTTAGGGATCTTTTTCAGACTTTAAGATTATTCTATAGCAACCATATTTTAATACAACCCATTTTGTTACAACTGTCTCTATATTACGACTAACTGACTGTGTCCGGAGCTGTAAAGGTTTTCAATTTTAATGTTATATATATCGCATTTTAGTTTGGTTTAATCTCCTATTCCTGTAAAACGTACCACCATTGGTAACTGTTATTGGCACAGTTGGAAACGAGAAAAATAAAAATGACGTTGATGATGATCATCTAACCTATGCTGAAATGTGATGTTCATGATTTACGTAAGAGCTTTGTTTTCAGTTGGCGAGACACCTGACCCCTCGTTGTTTTATTTGAGCTGTATTTGCGCGTTTCTTATCTAGTATTAAGGATATCCATTACATTTCTTCTCTTCGGAAATTAAAATGTTTTAGGTGCAGTATAGACGTCTTGTTGCAGATCTTTGTTGTTTTTTTCTACAAGATCGCGTATGCATACGTTAATTTAAAATTGCCGCCATGTGTTGTAATACGTTGCTCCACTAAATCGACTCATGGTAAGACATTTAAGCAGTAAGATCTAGTCCACAAATATCCACTGCCATTTCTGAACTAAATCAAATCAGAGTTATCTCGCGTTAAATTGGAACAGTTTTTATAGACATAGCTATTCATATGATGTCTATTGCTTAATAAATATGCAGTTACCGATGTATTAATTTATGTCACTTGTCCGTGCAGCGTAAGAGCTATATGTATATAGCATGCTACTTATAGATTCTTTGTTATATTACTGTACTTTTTCAATAAAGACGCATACAGTACTATGTATGTCCTAAGTATGTATGCTGTGCAGTAGTTTGTCAATTTAAGTTTCTGCTGCTACAAAATAAGAGGTGTGACAATGTTTATTGCAGAGTCATGGTGTTGTTTGCTACTCAGTTGACCTGGCGACCGACGACGATGCACAGATTAACCTTCTTGGCTACGTACCATTGTGCCTGTCGGGTTTACAGACCAGGCCCGGATATTACACAGCATGTGTCAGTTAAGAGCCAAAAAAGCAATCAATCCTCAGAAAGAATATCCGGATACATGATTTCGGATTACGCTCAAAAAGGAAAAACGAAAAACGGAAAAACACGTTATGGCATATTTAGACTCTGAGAGAGTGCACTTCTGCAAGCGTCTGACTCACACTGACCGACGGCCTGTCATCCTATCCCTGGAATGAAGTGACCCTGATGCCCTGAGTAACATTTACCGTTTTCCACGTGCTCTGCCGTGCTTCAGGCGCGACGAAACTACCTCACCATCGAAAAGCCGTAAGTCGCCAAATGCAGACCCGATGACATGCATTTCAGAATGCAAGTGTTTTCAGACATGTGATTTCGAGCTGAAATCGACAATTTGACAGTTAAGAGCAATGCTTGAAATTGACCATGATAGTGCGGGAAATATTCCTAATCGTCACACTCTCGGCATTCCAGCGCGGGAATGCCGAGAGTGTGCGCGGCACATTCGCCCAAGTTGAGTAATCGTTTAGTATATTAGTGTTTTTTAATTAACATTTGTTTTTGAAAATAGAGATGAATAAAAGTGACGAGTATCGTCACACAAGTAGACACAGCAGCATCATAATATACAGTAGTATAAAGAGGCAATGCGACGTCAATCATCAGCAAATGCCACGTGGCCGACACCAATGCATCACTTGACTAATGGCATGTCATGCGATGCCACATAATGCCAATAGTGTCTTCACTGGTGGTAGATTGAATTGCGTAACAACTTGATATGATATGTTATGTAACTTTCCGCAGCCATAGCAAAGCTTATGATATGAGCTTATGATATGTTATGTAACCTTCCTGGTTGTGACCCGTTTGCAGTCGTTAGGTGGTAGAATGCCCTGAGCACGCTAAGGTCGACTAGCAAGCCTGCAGCTCTGAACTTGGTATTTCAACATATTCATAACCCCACCGACTTATAAGTATATGACTCACTTACAAACTCTCTTCGTAAAACAATAGTACTTAAAACAGAGGCTTATTGATGGTTAAAACGTCGTATTAAACTTTCGGAATACCTTATGGTTATAATAATGATATACTATTCTATGTATAACCACCAAAGACTAGAGTCATAGGTGAACACAAGTAGCTTACGTAACAAATGCAGTCTCTCGCCATCGCATAATACTTCATGGAGAAAATCTCAAACATAATGGATAACTTGAGATATAACTGAAGTCAATGGGTCACGAAAGCACACCAAAACGAAAATAACCGAGGAATAATTCTAATAATTCCAGTTTCCAACATCAACGGCAACGCCCTAAGAACAAAATCGACATGAAACAACATTACTAGACACGCTGCTGCATATATCAAGCTTACCTGCAGTTGAAAATGCTAGCAGTCAATTCAATACCTCAGACCCTAAAACTTTGTGGCAGTATTTTGATAAGCAACTGTTACGCTTCCGTTCTCACAAGTTGTGACAGATTTCTTCAGAGCTGGAAGACCAGAAACTTAAGCTGAGACTGGAAACGAATGCAGTTGATTATTTGTGAATTTATTAATACTTTTGTTCCGGTGAAATTATTCATAAAAATCTGTGATTATTCCACGTGATCTTGAAGTGTCTGGAAAGTGATTTTGGCTGCGCATAGCAACCTAAAATGATCATTATTTTGAATTCTTTTTCCATTTATCCAAAAAAGTTTGAAATCATGAAAATTGATCAAATTCAACTACCTGGATGTTTTAGCTTTCGGCCGTTTTACTTTTGCGCCTTAAAAATTCAGAGCCAAATTACACGAGAATCAGTTCATGGCGAGCCCAAAGCAATTCGTCTTGAAAGGCCATAAATGTCAATTATACGCTTCAGTTCACAATAATCCCATGTTTCCCAATATGGTTGAAGCGTTTCAAAATTTGTACCACAGAAAACTGAAACTGCAATGAGAAACTGAGTTGTGACCAAGAAATAAAACTAGCATTTTGAGTGAAATTTCGAAATCTTTGGTTTGAAAGTTGATCCAGATACCTCAGCTGTGACGTTTGCACAGGCGCGGCGTGTCTGGCGATCGTTCTAGCCAAGAGGGAAGAAATGCAGAAATGTTACCGCCAAAAGTAATTCCTTGCAAATAATCTGTTATAGGTAAGGATTAGTAAAGCGAAGATTCAATCTCCTAAAGAAAACGATGCATTCGAGAATCTTGAACAGCAAACAATTTCATCTCATGGAACAAGTCTGTTAGCCTCAACCCTGGTTACAACATTGCAAGAAGCATTTAGCCCTCAGTTTGCTATTTCGCCACACGCAGTCCCAATGCATGTCGGTATATAAGTGAGTTGACCTCTGCTAAAGGTGAAGACGTCAGAAAATTGCTTTGTTTGAAACGCACTCAGCCGTACTCTTTCCAATGATAGTCAATTTCAGGGATTGTTCTCGGCTGTCAAAGTTGTAGATTTCAGTTCAAAATCACGTGCCTAAAAACATTCGTATCCCGTCATGCATTAGGACTGCGCTTGGTCCATTCACTCGACGTGCGCCCTTTTTGACGCGAAGGCGCGATAATCCGCTTTTGGAATTGAAGCGGGATAAAATGGGGTTTGTCGAATATATTTCGCGTCGAACGGCGAGTAGTATCATCGAACTCACGGCGAATAGAATTGAGAATTGTACTCGATTCGCCTGAAATCCAACCTTTTGACCTATAGGCATAGTTACGAGAAGGTTATTACACTTTATTGATAAGAACATTGCGGTCAAAACGGCTCAAATTTTAGAACGATATAAAACAACTCGATGCTCAGTCGAAATTTATTGGCCATAGTTTCGTCATAGCATCAGCATGATCATCAATACTGCACAGCTGTGTACGAACATTATACTCAGCATCCTGAAAATAAGAATCGATTTATAAGAAGATTTGAAAATGAGCCAAATAACTCGCAACTAAACAAGAGCATTGAGCCTGAGCCAAATTCTACTGGCTTTTTAATTGATTTGATTAGATTTGTTACATTTTTCAAAGCGACTTTGACGACATCATATCGTCTGGGAATAAGTTTCAAAGGGGAATTTTAAAAAGTGCAGTTTCCCCTTTCACGAGCGCATCTCTGCGAAATTTTACCGTTGCTGCAGGAGTAGGGCGAACACAGATGTCTTTAAGCAAACGTTTTTAATCCATTAATTGTTGTCTGCCTACCCGTGCTGGCTATTGATCAAAAGTCTTGCTAATCTTCGGAAATCGTGTGCCGTTGACAACGACATGGTTACAGGCATTCTGTAACTAAGGATGTAGCCAGTCAGCATGAGTCAGCGAAAGCCAAGAAAAGCAAGGCGGCGTTTCTTTGACAATCTTATGGGGTTAAGGCGAAGCTACCAGAAATGCCTACCGCTATAAATAGTTGCTAGTTATTAGTCCACAAATATTAATCTTGCATTCTACCAACCGGTGGTTGCCAAATCAGTCGACTCCACTTACAGTCACGCCCCTGGGGGTCACGTGTAAACGTAATCGTACATCGAGTGACCGCACTCGGTCCAAACAGGCTCTGGGTCCAAAGTGCTGTGTGTTCCAGACCAGACCTATGAATGTACACATCGAAGGAATCGACCTTGCATTATTTTATAGGGCAACGTCCCTGGTACGAATTTGCAATTTAACAAGCTCTCAAACACTAACTGCATTTTTGTTTGAAAACTTGGAGTAGTTCATATTCAACTATCAGTAACCGTACATTTACTTAGATATGCTTCAATGCTTCCTGCAGAGTAATTTCATCCTAGACATGGATTTCATTACTGAAGTGAAAGTGTTGAAACATTTCAAATCACAATAATTGCTATTTCCTTCATCTATTTCCGCATTTCTCTGCCAACTAATGCGAATTAACTACGGGAACAGTGGAGAAATCATAAGCAAACTAAGGAACATGAGCAGACACAGAAAACACATTCAGTTCACAGGAATGGTACAAAGTAGGTCGGCAGCGAGTCGGCAATAAAGATCCTTCCAAAACAACAGCAACAAACAGAGCGAGCTGTGCAGTGTTAGTATGTTCCTAAGTTTCGACATAGGAACAAGAGATGTATGTGAATGAGTTCAGCATACTATTTCATCGAAAAAATAGTTCGTCTGCACGCAGGCTAGACCATGGTCAGACGAACGTCATTTACAATGTGTCTGAGCACTTTGTGGTAAGTATTTACAGATTTCACGGTGGATTAGGAACTAGTGTCCAGGCAACATACCACTACAGAGATTGACGAAGTTCTTGCCACAAACCGCATAATCGCAGGGTAGTAATTCAATGGGTGCTTTTGAGTCGTTGCATGTAATAGCTTTGTTCTTTCTAGTACATTCTGCTGACTCGCTATCACTTTGTACAGGGGAACCACTGATCAATGGAGCTATGTGGAGTCTTTGCCGACTGACTTTCTGAGTACATCGCTTGCTTGCAGTTGCAAGTATGTCCGGCTGCTTTGGGGAAGTCGAGCAAAAACGCGAATAGGGACTAACCTATATTTATTCAGTACAATTCGCGAACAACAAACTTTAGATACAAACGAATATAGAAATTAAAACAAATAACAAACTACCACAGTAAAATGATTGAGTTTCTTACATCGTTGAAGTCTTTACGATTGCTTTGCAAGGAAGTTGATGGATTCTAACTTTCTAAGCCCAACTATAAGCACACTATGAAACCTACGAATTCTGCATTACATTACATATGATACAGTCAAACCTGTATTTGCGGCCACCTCTACAGGACAGTCACCTGTGTACAGAGACCACTGTTCATAACCCTAAGATGACAAATTCTATAGAAATCAACCTGGACAGAAAGGTCACCGCCCACCTGTCTATAAAGGTCATGTTCCGCAGGTCCAAAAGGTGGTAATTATATACAGTTTTCATTTTACAGTCGAACTCGCTTCATATCCCATTTCGCTTAATTTCACACAAAGCCAATTTACACTTGTTATTTGCAGTACAAACTCATACTGTTACCTTGCTTTATATCCCCTCGGATAATATCCCCCCTCGCTTAATATCCCGCTACTTTCTTCCAAATTTCCTGTGAAACTCGTTTATTGTCCCGTCGTAAAGATGTCTTACAATTTATGTAAACTTTTCGGAAGATCTTGCATTGTGGGATCCAGACAACATGTCACTTGTTGCTCCGCCAGAGTCACTGGTTAGTTGTTTTACAGTTAAGACTAATGCTAATCTCCGTCTATTGTTGTTAACTGAGATGGTCTTCTTCGCTGCTGCTGCTGCAATGTTTACGATGCTATGTTAAAACAAAGGAAATGCTTGTTTATATTTAGTCCAGTTAATATCCCCCCTCGCTTTGTATCACACTCTTGGTCTGTACGAAGGGCGGGATATAAAGCAAGTTTGACAGTACATGTACTCCGTAAAAATTAACATTACATAACGATACATTGTCAATGGGTAATATTTTTAAGCGCAATCAATCATAGCCCATCCTTTTAGGGAGTTGGTAAGACTATAACTGCTAATTTGTAAATTGATGGAAATGTCGAAGTCCTTCATGACAATGACAAGCTTAGTATGCAGCAATGGAAGCCATGGTGTTCTTGAGACCCCCTGCGTTGGGTATAAGGGGGCCGGGGGAAGAGAGGGGGAATTTCTTGAGCGACCCTTTTTAATTTTGCTAGAAAATCTCTGCTATATTTTTCCAAGTTGCGAAGACTTCAAAGTATAGTCGAACCTGTATTAGCGGCCACCTCTATAGAGTAGTCGTCTGTGTATAAAAGCCACTCTTCATAACCCCAAAATGACATCGTGTTATCTGGACAGAAAGACCATTGCCTGTCTATAAAGGTCATTTTTCTTAGGTCCCAGTGGTGACCGCTATCGGCAGGTTTCACTTTACATGATTCCGATTTCACGTCTCAGACGAGTGTACTATATTTTATTGACAGACATGCAGGTGTAACCCCACAGAGGTATGGACGAATCCGGTGAGATTGCTCAAAACAGGACGAGATGATTTGCATTGCTTCACCACAGTAGCCATCAGTGTAAAATGAATATCACCCTCATACGGTACGGTGTTAACAGGCTTGTATGACAAGGCAGGAATATAAGAATGGCACCGCCTATGCTGGCAGTATGATCCCAGCGGATTCGGGTAGAGACAAAGTCATTGATCACGCCAATGTCAATCATTTCTAGAGTTAAAGCCTCTTTCAATTTTAATTAATTTCTGATAACTTGCAACATGGGAGTGCGAGGAACCCGCTCTCCGACCGACTCAAAGGATTTGGCCATGAAAATCAGGGTCCTTTTCGCTGTAAACGTTCGTAGCAAAAGTGTCCGTCTAAAGTGAAATGTAACACAATACGTCATAATTTCGAATCTTATTCTTGCCATCTGACATAACCAAAATGAAATAATTAAAGTTTGCTACATGGAATTTACATGTAGTCGACTGACGTCGCAACCATCGATTGATAGTTAGTAATACAAATATTTGTTGACTAATAACTAGCAACTATCGGTAGCGAGACCCCTCGTATCTAATTAGTCGAGTGACGCTTGACTAACGCTTTATCTGTCCCTGGCTCAGTGCCTATTGTTTTTTTAAGATTTGCAGTTGGACCTGATGGAATTAGACGACGCCGCAGCTAGCCGCCCTTTTGGATAATACACTGAGTACCTGTCCTTAGTATTCTAACTGGTATGATCAAATCAGATTATGACAACTTTGCAAGATGCAATAATTATGCTTCAGAGCATGTAAATTCTAAAACAAACAAAAACTGAAGGTACCCAGACTGTTATTGCCATTCTCAACAGCAATTGTTTTAACATTTATCAAGTCTCTGTTATGTTAACTGTGACACTAGTTTCATAATTATAACTTTTGATAGTTACTTTTAGGGACAGTAGCTTTGAAAAGTATGTTTTACTATTGAGAGAATTTGGTTTTGAGAACTTTAAAAAGTAACGTTTACAGCAATGATGGCTGGCAGCGATGTGCAGTTGACAAGCGCAGGGAGAATACGGCAATCAGCAGTGCATCCTGCAATTCCTCTTCAATAAAGACACATGTTAGATCACAACAAAGTCAGCTGTCTCTCTCTCTCTAAAATCTATAAATCATTAAAAGCACTATATGCCACTACGAAGGTTTGCCGCTGGTCATCTGGACGTGGCCATGGCAAGATAAACCTCTGGACGTTACTATTTCATGCTCCACCGACGGGTCGCACACCAAGAGCGAATAACATCGCTATGGCCAACACGACGACTGATAGAATCAACACAATGCGATTGGAATTCCTCTTCAAGGCCGTAACTGGACACTTGCTCAACTGAGTGCCGACAATTGAACTATTCTCAGCTTCCTTCTTCGTCACTAAGAACGGACAGACCTTTGGCTTTGATGATAACTCTGACTCCGTTATTTCGTGTTCCACTTCCTCCACAAAACCACCTAACATGTCCAGTTCTTTGAATAGCTTGATGTTTAATGCAAAGGCGACCTTTGATTCTTCTACCAATTCGTCAGCCTTTTCTTTCGATAATTCAATGCTGTCCAGCTTTCTTCGGTATACATTCTTGAATTCATTAGGGTTATCCACGTTACGAAAGTCGTAGAATTCTGAGCCCTCTCCTGTAGAAGGCAGACCGTAGGCTTTGATTGCAGCTTTCCGCAGTGTCTGTCCACCTGACAAGTCGCCAAGGTATCTGGAAATAAGACAGAGTTTTGAGTCACAGTCAAAGTACAGTAGATACCATCATACAAATGAACAAATCCCCTGAACTAATATCAAAATATTGATAAACAACATGTCACATTTCTAATTTGTTCTCTGTGGTAATATTTGACAAAGTAATTAATTGCAATCACAAATCACAGTGATTTGTTTGGGAAAGCAACTAGTTGCAATTCCGCTAACAGTTGAAAATGCAATTACTGTAATTACAAATTACACATGACCTAGCATTGTAAACTTTAGATTACGTTGCACATTCAATAAACAATAACAAGTAAGGCAACTGCAATGCTACATTCTGTACTTAGATATTTGGGACTCGAAAACGGTTGATGCCGCCCCAGTGTATTGTACAACAAAGCATTCCACAGTCAAAGATCAATTATGCTGGAGGAAAATCTAACTATTGAAATGATTTGAAAAGAAAAATGCTACAAGAAAAACGTACGAGTACTTTAAACTGTAAAAAGTACATTGCTATTGCATATTCTTCATTTCTTATTAGTGTGTGTTTATCAAAGAAATATTACAATTGTTTTATATTTCTTAATTCCTGCTGGAGGAACAAATTACATGAACATCTAACATTGGTACAAAGCGACATTTTCTGTTAAGAGAGCACTTCTTACTGGCAAGCCCAACACGCTAAAGACAAGCCATCGTGTTAGGAATTTATATTCAGTGAAGTGAGCAGTGGTGTGTCCCCATCCAATTCAGGGGCCAAAATGCCTAAATCTAGTCAGCAGCTGCCAGCTAGCAAGGCAGGTACCGTATGCTTACGGAATTACGGCCTGCCTAATTTTGTACACTAGAATTGATTCCTCTTGTTTCAACCTATCATTGATGAAGTGCATTGAAAGTTGCAATTAGCCCCTGCAAGCGCCGCTCTAGACAGCCTGACGAAATGTTGATTTCACCAACCTTGTGTAGTGATGTGCGATCAGCAGTGCCGGGTCTTTCTTTGCAGCATAGTGAATACGATCCACGTACTCAGTCACGGAATCATTCGTTGTGATCTCATCGCGCCAATCATCGCCATAATAGTAATGAAGATCCTTCTCCAATGACCCAACGCGGTCGAGTTGTTCAGGGAGGTGAATATGGCTGAACATAGGATGGTCAGCCAGCTTCCTGTTCTCCTCTTCCAATGCTCTAAAAAGTCAATAACAAATGTGTGAGTTCGTTAATGTGAGCTAGAAGAATCCAAACAACGTATGCACATTTCTTTCATAGCGCTTTTCACAACAACAGGTCAGAAGCGCTTTTCAAAACAACAGAATCAGAAGCGCTTTTCACAACAACAGATCAGAAGCGCTTTTCACAACAACAGATCAGAAGCGCTTTTCACAACAACATATCAGAAGCGCTTTTCACAACAACAGATCAGAAGCGCTTCACAATGGATGAAATGACAAGTACACGAGCAAGCTCTCAACCTAATACACTGAGCTAATTACAACCGGAAAATGAGAAAACAAGCACAGCTTAATTAACATCGACAAAGCAGACTTATACGACATCTACATGTCAAGACTGAACCCAAATTGGCCAACAAATCAATTGTGTGAGGTCTTCCAATATTGCCCTCTGTTCAATCAACGAAAAATCACAAAGCACATCTCTTTCAGGAAACAAACAAACTCTTGCAAAAGTGCTGCCCCTTTAGCTTCGGTGAAGTGGTGGTGTTAGCAATTCCAAAATTTAATTTGCACACTAAACGGTGCTGCACATTACCCAAGCTACAATATATACTCATATACATAATTACATATTATCGGTATTTCAAATTAATAGGTTGCATGTATACTACACTGAGATTACCTGGTTAGTCATCTATCTGGATGTCCATATTGGTAAGCCTCACATTGTAACAAGACAGAGAAATACAGTAACATTATAACTGTTCAAGCACACAACATGGAGCCAAAATGTTAACCTACTTGTAGATGAAGTAGAAACAGGCAAGAGAAGCTCGGTACAATTTCTCGTCGACCTCTCCCTTCAAGAATGCTCGAACAAAATGAACTCTTGAAGCCACTTTGTGTGATTTCCTTGTGCCTGTCTTGAGCTCTTTTGACAAGGCAACATCATGGACAATACTCTCTAACGAGTCATCAACAACCTTACTCCAGCTCAAAGCATCTAGCTTTTTCAATAGAGGGGTGCCATCAGTGCAAAGTGACTTGAATGGGCAGCCAGAATCTGTTGAGAACACTGGACATTCGCCAACAGTGTTTGACAGCTCCTTGGATATGGAGTGGATGGAATTGATCAGCTCCACCAGGCCCTTCTCGTGACTGTCATTGAGTTTGGCATGAGACACTTTGCCAATTCTCTCATAGATGTCTGACAGAGATTCTGCATTTTTGAAGGGGCATTTGTCTTTGAACTCTGGACATTTCTCAACGTCCTTCATAAGCCCCTTCAGCTCTGGGCTTGCATAAGGGCAGCCTGATTCAAAGGCAGGGCACTTCTCCTTCAGACCATCCAACTGAGTTTCTATTAGTTGATCTGCCATACCTAAGTAACAAGAAAAGAAAACAAATTCAGTAAATCCAATGCCATTAATATGCTGTGAAGTGAATAGGATGCAATTACATGTAAAAAGAAACTGCAGCATGAAACAATCCCACATGTTGTATAGGTATACTGCAGCAGTCAAAGTCAGGGTGGCACAAAGTTTGAAACCTTCTGCGAACCAACGTTTTCCCCCAAATAACTTCGGAAAAAATTTTCTCCGGACAACAATTTCGATTTCTTATGTTGTTTCACTGAGGTTTGACCCAACAATCAACAATGTTCGTTACTTTACTCAAGTAAAAAAAATCACGGGCTTTTGGAGGAGCGAAGCAGTTTTCAAGTGAAGCGGTCAAAGCACTTGCTTTTCAGCGATGAGTAGAGCGAAAGCAAGGAGAGAAATTGCTTCCAATAACACTGAGCCTGCTTTTGGAAATTCTGAAGTAGAATTCGAAAATGTAACCACTCCACTATTCTACTATTATTTCTTGGTTGCTTCGTCAGAGTCTGGCTCAAACTAACATTTATGTTACTCATGGCCCCTCGATTGTCGACTCTGCTCACTTGTTATCAATGTCAAAGTTGCTTTCCCTGATTTGAAGTTACTGTACACCCATTTCTATTTGTTACCTGCCTACTCTGAATTATAATTGCAAAGCGATTAATGGATGGAATCCGAATGACAGGCAGATTAGCGGTGTAAACAACAAGACGAGTTTGAGTCTCCGTATTTCGATTTTGAAAACGGGGATGTCAATTTCCCAGAAATGCGATGTCCTAAATTTGGGGTTGGAACCAAATTGTTGTTTTCATCTGAGTTTCCGAAGTGGCCGTTGAAAGCAGTGTAGTCGGAAGCTATCGTGTTTACACTAGAATTTTCCGAGGCAGCCTTGATCATAGAATAATTAATTAGTTTGTTGAGTAAATGGACTTTGCGAAGCTTCGGAATATTCTCTCTGCCTTCCGCGAACTAGGTTCGCGAATTCGGGCACTTTGTGCCACCCTGGTCAAAGTTAATACCAACGTCTACATATTCCTGTGCAGGAGCAAAAAAACTAAAGGACTTTAAATGAGTTGAATTATTAAAGTCAATATTAGACAAATGAAATTCAACAAGTAGGAATACGCTAATTTAAGCTGCAAACATGCTTCAATGGGACAACAACAAAGTTTGGCTGTAATTTAAGCTGCAAACATGCTTCAATGGGACAACAACCAAATTTGGCTGAAGCTGATATTGTAACAGGGTAACAGCTACTTTCAAGGTGTTCCAGTAATTCAACTTACTAAAGGCTTTACTAAAGCTATTGTCCGCACAGTACCATAGCAAAAGTCTATAGGAGAGGGGCAGTGTTCATCCTGTGTCCTTGAACCTTACCACTATACTTCATAGAAACAAGCAGAAATAAGCAAAGTTGTAACTTGGGGTTCAGTTCAACGGGTGACTCGGTACGCGGTACGCAGCTTTCTATAAATTCTGTCACAAATGTTAAACCGGTAGGCCTTATTTGTGGCCTATTATTCGGAATTTGTGTCATGGAGATTACGTCAAAGGCAACACTACCCTGTCATGACTCAATGCATCTAACATGCCTGCATCACAAGAACTCAACCAATCAACGCAAGCCTACTTATTGCCATGGTGACTAGAGTTGCAACCAGGGACAGTCAGACAGTAACTGAGGTTTCACACAGTGATAATTTGGAGGGAGAACGCTGGGGAACGCAGTCCGCCCACTATTTTGTTTCGGGGGAACGCCGTCCCCTCACTTCTTAAAAATCTGGTAAGCACATTTAGTACAAATGACGAAAAGCCCTAATGCACGTACACCCTGGTTATAACAAACAAGCCCTTTTCAAATACTACTTGTACACAATTGAAATAGCGACTCTACAGCAAAGCAGCTTTTCTACAAATGATTAATTTTGTTTTTGCGTTCAGTTTGCAGAATATGACTGAAGTGGCATTGGATTTATGGGCAATCTCGTGAAATCCAGAATAAGTTACACGACGTGCACCCCTGTATACCACCATAGAAATTCACTCAGAGACGTTGTTGAAGGGTGAATATTCCAAAAATTGTCCCGGGCAGCATGTCCCAGATCCCCCTACCAAGGGCCATTCAGGGAGGGATGTACAGTACTGAACGCTAGAAAACTCTGTTGAACCTAGCTTCGAGGAGTTGTTCTTATAGGCTTATTGTTCTAAAATTTGAAAAGTTTTGAGCCTCAAAGTTCTCATTAAATCATTTATATGTGTTCTAGCAAATGAATAACTTGATAAAGAATGAAATTCTACAGGACAAACACATTTCAATGTAGAGAGAAAAATTACTAAAAATGTTTCAAGTGATCAATAAAAATTGATTATTCCAAGCACATTGCACTGTCATAAATATTATAATTATGACAATTACAGTAACGATAATAATACCGTGTATACATGGTAACCATGCTGGCTGAAGGATAGACGTTGGGTCTAGGCATGAGTGTATACCCAGCGGGCAAACTTATTCGATTCGTAGTTGATTCCGCGTCGTTTGTCGACCAATTGGTCGATTT
>OFHS01004011.1:0-15059 GCA_900245855.1 Calvadosia cruxmelitensis | reverse complement strand
AAAGAACGAGAATCTTTTACTTCGTCATTGTAAATTACTTTAAGCTTACTATATTTTCTGTATATTAGAACATTTGCATCACTGTGATTGAATCTACCCCGTAGTGGGTGAAATATATATCATCAACCCACATCCACCGGCGTGGCATGGGGAGTGCAATGCGGCCACTCGCACCTCCTCCGTAGGATCAAGATATATGTCGTCGTTCAACAGCTTTATTCGTTGCAAATAAGAGGCAATAAAGATTTTTGTTTTAATCTTGCTTTTTGATATCTTCCTTTCAGGAGGGATTACAAAGAACGGTTAAATCACCAAGACACCAGACCGTATCATCGCTAGCTCGCTCGATGATGAAATTGTCATTTATATCGAAGCTTAGTAAATCGAAAAGTCAACGAACAAATAACACGAGAGAAAATTCTGCGAACGGGGCCTCCCTGATTGGGATTAGCGAAGAGGTTCCTGCACCTCAGACCCCCGTGCCCAGCTTAGAGATGTCGATTGCTGGAATTGAGATGTCCGAAATGAGCCCCTGGACGGAATACCTCCCAGGCGAGGATGAAAGCGAACAATCCGATTCGAGTAATAGTGAACGACTTGAGACGGAGAATCTCAAAAGAGAAATTGAAAATCTAAAGGAGCAATTGACACTGGTGAATCAAACCGTTGAAAATATGAAAAATTCCCTCACTCCGAAGATTGATTTAATATTGACAACTTTAAATAACAACCAACCAAAAAATCTTCAAGATATGATCACGAATCAGCGAAATCCAAATTCAACAGACACTTAACTTGAAGATATCAGAATGAAATTAAGCGAAGCAACAACTGAAATGTTTTAAGGCTGAATTCAATCAGGCTAACACTCTTTCGCCTTCCGCACATGATCGCATGAAGAGGATTGTTTCTTGGACATATCGCCTTGTTTATACGATCATATATATTTGCATACCTTTCATTTTCATCGTAGTAGCATTTGCTTGTATTTATATTTTGCAAAGTAAATAGTCGATCACAGTCATCTTCAATCGATCGATTTAATCTTGTCTTTCTTTCTAATGAATCACGCGATGCAATTACGATTGGTAATAGATTACGCCTCGATTGGCAGCATGATCCTGGGCTGCAAAGCAATCACCCCTTCAGTCCGCCATGCGCAGTCTCATTGCATGTCGGTATATAAATGAGTTGACCTCTGCCAAAGGTGAAGACGTCAGAAAATTGCTTTGTTTGAAACGCAATCAGCCGTAGTACTCTTTCCAGTGATGGTCAAATTCAGGCATTGTTCTTGCCGTCAGTCAAAATTGTAGATTTCAGCTGAAAACCACGTGCCTACAAACATTTGTATCCCGTCATGCATTGGGACTGAGCTTGGTCCATTGTATTCTTCCAATACTAAAACGCAAGTAATGGATATGTTCTGCCGGTGCCATTTGTTGTCTTAAGAGAACCAATCGCCAGGTGCTTGTGCTGAGTTTTGAAAGAGACACTAACACATCATATCGTGTTTTCAGCAGTTTACATTGCATAAGTAGGACCGAGGAATGACGGTGCGACAGTGCAAGACTGAGAATTGATGGACGGTCGCTATGACGCAGAACAATATGGCGCTATATTGCGACAGCCTCCAACAAGACACCACCTCTACCCTAGTAGCCCAGAAAGAAACCGTCAAACCCATTTATTTCCGTAGCGAGAGAACAAAGCGAATTGGTTGTGGCAATGACACTATTGTATACCGATTACGTTTCAACTAAATCCCTGTAGCTTGCCTCACTCTCGCCACATTTAGTTACTTAGCAAAGACAAGAGATGATGACGTCATTTACGTATTATTGGTTGATTTCTGGCTGAATTTATCCTATCTTATCGTCTAGTAATGAGACCCTTTAAGTTTTTATATTGGTCCGTCGAGCCGGATGGTTCCAGCCTGCATCTGCCAGTGCAGTCTCTGCGTTGAACTGCTAGAAATACAATGCTTAGTCTATAATCAAGAGAGCTGTAGCAAAGTGGCCAACTCCGGCTGTAGCAAACTACCAACCTCACGCAATGAAATTGCAATAGTCTTGTGCTCATGGCCGTCCGTAAGGTTCTGGCCTATAATGTGCTTCGATTTGGATGATCTGCGCGTAGAATACAATTGGCGCAAAGCTATTCACTCAACTTGAGACTCATACCACTTTGCACTGCGCTGTGCCAACCATGAAGTCAATAGTAATAAACGAATAATATGAGTATTCTATTTCATCGATTTCGTAGCAAAACGCCTACTTTTTCAAATATGACGTATGGTGCTTTACAATTGGGATGAACCCTCCATTGGAATAATCAAAACTTAAATGCTAACATTTCATTTTGCATCACACGACAAATTTAAACTGATGTTAATTTAACATAATTTGCATTAATTACAAGAGATTTATTCCATTTGCTTTCCGCTGAATTTGGCAGAGGCTGCAGATGCAGTCGAGGCAGTGATAGAAATGACGTCATGTGTCATGTGAAGATGCAACGCAGGATTTCACACCGTCCCATGATCATCATGCAAATGGAATGGCGCTGGGATAATGCATTGCGATTCGAAGGTGAATGTCAATCCTCGAATCTCAATCGTGGTGATTGCAAGAATACGGCGATGAGGGATAAGACTACGGCTATCATCAATCCGATTAGAAAGAAACGATTTAATATCATGGCCTGCATCATCCAATCCGTTTCATAACGGAGCTTTTTATTCTCTCTTTCGATCATGTTGGCAAGGGCAACAGATGGTGCTGGCGTCATGTGACGGAGTACAATGCTTTTGAACAGTCCCTTGGCACTTGAAGGCCTTCTTCCTGGTAAACCAGACGGGTCAAATGGCACAGCAAGCCGTGATTCTTCTCTGATGCTGACTTTGTCATTTGTTTCATCGACTATATCTCCCTTTTTATTTGTCGATCTTTCCATTGATTTAAAACTGGATTCGGATTTACTAGCGTGCCGCTTCAGCTGCCTCTGTCTGACGGGCGAGTATTCCACGTAAGGTGCATTAGCGAGCGACTTGCGTCCCTTTGGATGCTTTTTTACGCGGTAGGTAAGGTCAGCGCTCTGCTGAAGATTCGTTGGAAGTTTTAAAGACTTCTTCTCCTCATTGTTGTCAGCCGCATCTGAAAATAACGAAGATTGTCACATAGTTCATCTTCTGATCAAAGCATCACATGCTGTAATGTCACTTGCCATCGAAGAAGGATAATTTACAATCGTATTGTCAGTTACTGCAGTACGGTTACATTTCTGATGAGAATAGATGCAGAATAGGTCCCCAAGGGTACCAACTGAAGTACAAGAAGGTGCTATATATGTTGCAGGAATAGCTACCCCTCTTCTGTTTTGAATCTGCTAGCTCACCTGCTTCGGTTTCAGGATGACCAGGTGGGAAGTTGAGCTCCACAGCACTCTGCCGTCGGCTGCCCTCTCCTTGCGTCGTATTTCCTGCGCGATCGTCGGAGCCAGCCGCCGATGACGAACACGAGCCTTTGTCGTCGTTCCATTCCGTCTCGGCGAAACCTGAGTCTGGTCGGCCGTCTCCTGCTTCAACGGCCGGCCTCGGTTGATTCTCGGCTGCCGTCGGTTCTTCAAGGACAGGACTTGCTCGGGGCTCGATCTGTTCTTGAGACACTCTAGCTTGCTCAGCGTCAGTGTCTTGTCCTGTCTTAGCGTCATTTGAAGAGCCTCCGGCAATATTTGCAGACTCAGCAGTCTCTTTCGCTTTTGCAGAGGCTTTCTTTTTGTGTTTACGTTTGCCTCGTTTTCGTTTCTTGTGCTCCTCTTTTCCTTCCTCGGCGTCCTCGTTTTCGTCCGGTGGCTTTTCGGAGAGGGGCGTCTCAGCCAAGTCAGCGTTCTTCTCAGGTTGATGAACGATCTCAGGAAGACGTCGCAAAAGTTGGTTGAATGAGGAGTCGTCATCGTCTGCAGAAAGAACGAGCACAGTAATGCGACAACAAAGAAGACGACTAACCCACTTGCTATGGCCAATTTATAATTGTAAATACTTCATACCCAACGGAGCCACTTTGTTTGGATTCTTCCGGTAAGGATGATGAATGAGACGAGCCAAGAAGCCAAAAGTAAGCGTCTGGAAGCAGAAAAGCAACGCAGTCACGTACATAGTCTTTATGACGCACCAGCATCTTCGCCTTACTTGCAAAAAGACACTGTGTTGCTGGAGCAAGTCCAGTGATGATACAACAACATATAGTTATTTCATGTTTTAAAGAGAACGCTGAATTCAGCGATGAATTACGCCTCTCTAGATTAAAGTTGCAGTCTCTGGCAGTCCAACGCTTAGAGGCAGACCTATGCTTGTTTTTTAAATTGTCAATAGACTAGTCGATAATTTCGATATACAAAGATGCCCGAAGATCTGATTCCCATAAATGCAAGAAAACGAAATTCTCGCATAATACATTAATTATCGAAAATAATTAACATGTCATTGAAGTAGATACCAATAACTGATTAAAGGTCACATAAACAGTTAGCAATCGCCCAGGGAATTAACTGCCGTCTGAAATATGTACAACATAAAGTACTTCAGTATAATCATAAGTGGAATAATTTGCGATAAAGAATATAATAGCCTCTAGTTACCTAGAAAGACACAGGAAGACATTTCTATGTTCTTACCCGCAGAAACTGTGAGTTTTCAAACAGGCTAATTCCTTCCGGGTCATAGATATGTAAACAAAAGCAAGATAAAACCATAGCAACGGATATCTCCACGATGACGCATGCGTAGAATTTAGTGATGAGTGGAAAGGCTTCGGAAGTGGATGGCATCTTTTTATTAACAACACCAAGGTAAACAGCGAGGCAAAGGATCAATGTGATGCCGCATTCTGAAAGGGAGAGAAGGAAATAATCATGTCTTGCATTGTGTGTTTTTATTCTATTTCGCTGCTGTTACTGTACATGCAAGCTGAGACATCTTATTGGATGAACGATGGAGATTGTAACAAATCTAGAATATTGTAGAATGTTCTAGAAGGATTGGTACCAGTGATTTATTTTCAGTATATCACGTAATCAGAACATTCTAGATTGATTATTTTTAGACATGATGTAATGAGAATATTCTAGAGTAAGATATTTTTAGATATGATGTAATAGAAAGTTCTAGATGTTCTATAAATAGAAAGTGATGTCATGTGCATGTAAATGTTAATTATTCTAGAATGTTCTGCATTGTCTTTGTAAACAGTATAAATAGGGAGCTCCTGAGAAGGACTCCTCAGTTATTGATTGGAGAGTAACTCGTGGTATGTGAAATATATTGATTGGAAGTCCATCTGCTGCCTTCATCTATCATTTCCAAAGAATACCGGAACACAAATTAAACAATCTACCACAATCTAAAGGTAGATTGTGACCGAGATACGTAGGTTTTTTTTACGTTCCACTGCCCTCGCTAAGAGGGCTGGCTTTCTTGTCTGGAACTATTGCTTGGATGCTGGACACCACCTCTGAAGTAATATTAATTGAGCAGCACGGCGCGTTACACTAAGCCCCTCGCCACCAGGGCAACAACATGGTCCAAGCCACAAGTCCAACTGAAAATCAAACCCCGCAGTCGGGAAACAAATTCAGCACCCCCTGCCACTCGGCCACCGTATACGCCGTAGCGTGTCTCTATCATGATCTTCCTGAGCTATAAGTTCGTTTATATCGAGACAAAGTTATAGAAATAACATGCATAAAGAAATCAGAGTAACAAAACAACACTAAACAATAGAGCAATTATTATAATGAACTAAGCAAACAATTGAACTTCGCATAATATTGGACACCTAAAATGAGCATTGTATTTCTGGTTAGAAATGTGGAGAAATATTCTGCATATTCAGATGCATTTTTTCAATCATATTAATTTACTGTTGTGTCAAATGTCAAATGTCAAATGTAGTTATCATTGACCCCATTGTACAATGAATGACAAATGATCTGCTGGACGTTGTTCCCAGTGAATGAGCAATCAATTATAACAGCAGGTTGAACTTATTGTACACAGCTTAAATGTGATTCATACGAAGTGCAATGCCGGTTGCAATTGCTGTCTGTAGGTCTTTGTGGCTTATTATTATCCAAATACAGTCTACGTTTCAATGTAGATGCATCAATTCAGAAGACCAATGAAAATGGTCGCCTAAGACAGGTGGTCATTCAATACAGGTGGTCACTTAAGACAGGTTATTACTTAAGACAGGTGGTCACTTAAGACTGGTGGTCACTTAAGACAGATGGCCACATAAGACAGGTGGTCACTTAAGACAGGTGGTCATTTAAGGCAGGTAAATGTATTCTTTGAAACTTCAAAGGACCACTCATAAGACATAAAACAGATGATTGATATAAGACAGAGTGTAATGGATTGATTGAATTACGTCATAATCCTTTTGCTAAACACTGTCTTAATGAAATTCCTACTGTTATGTCTTCGATGTAATGACCCATAGTGTAATGTCTATACGTAAATACAGTCAATGGCGTAGATCAATAAAGGAGACGGTCAATGACAACTATTACAAATGACGGTCCCGCCGTATCTGTACAACACTGACGTTTCCAACTCACCCATTCGTTTACCTACTTCCGGTGGTACGAGAAATATCAAAAGTGACAATATGGCGATGATGATTGTTGGCAATGTGTAGTTAATGACTTCGAAAGTAGAAGTCCTTGTTATGGAAACATCATAGGCGACGCGCGAGCAAAACCGCGACTCGTCGAAAGGACACGCGATGAAATCTTCTTTGTTCTTGATCTCCTTCAACGACCATGATTTATGTGCAACGTAAGGTACAAGGTCGTTGCCGCCGTCCAAGCGTGTTAAACGCAAGGCGGTGGCGTCTAGTGACCATGAAATGAACTCCAATCTGCAGATTTGGCTGTCAAAAGGATAATCGGCTATGTTCATTTTGCATGTTGACTGTAGAATAGAAGGCAAATGAAGCTTGACTTTTCCTTCGTAGTTGACATTGGCGAAGAAGTGTTGATCGTCCACATCGGAAGGATCCGTAAATCTAAATCCGTCATCAATGGAATATCTACAATGAAGAAGAATTTCTTAGTAATTTCTGTAGGTGCGTCCAATGGTACATGACGTTGTGTAAGTATACTTATTTCAAGTAGTATAAATTGCTGTCGGAAGATTCATTAGATCAAATGTTTAGTATATTTTCATTATTGTCCGTCTAAATTGTTCATTGCACCTGAAAGCTATTTGCTTGCAAGCACTTCTACGCGGACGTGCATTGAAGTTGAGCTTGTGGCCAATTGCAGGTAAACCAAATACGTTGGAGACAAAAAGTAACTTGCAAGTTTCCAGAATAAATGGACCTCCTATAAAGTGGACTAACATTTTGATACTCGGAAGATCATACAAAGGGTAAAAAGTTTATAATGAGATCGTTTGAACAATCACAACAGACATACAGACCCCTCCATCATCCCTCCTTATCTACGGACCAGAATGACGTGTAGCAGTCACCATAGTTACAGTATTAGCAATTTATTCCTATAGCCTCGCCTTATTCTTAACCTCAATTTCATGTAACCTTAGTTTTATGTAACATCAATCTCGTATAACACCAATCGTTACAGAAGCACAAACGACTTAGATTATACGCTGTGCTTTGCTTGACTGTGATCACCAAATGATACGGTACTGTTACTATGGAGATATTCCTACAGACTCACGTGTTGTATAAGAGGAGATCTGGCTTCCACACGCTGTCCGATGGGACATTGATATCTTTGATCTTGCCGTAGAGATCTGGGTTCCATGCTAACCTCAGGTCCTGCCATTCCTGAAAAGCAAACAGATTTTTGTGATGGGAGCTCAATCCGCCCATGGACCTTACCAATATGTTATATAAATCGATTTCCATGGTAACTAGTAATGTCGACATTGTAGTTATCCGTAAACTATACTATCATGTGATTTCTGTTTGTATTGAGTATGACCATCATCTAATGTTTAGTAGGAGTCGGTTGCTGTATATTGGCAGGATGTAAATATCAAATAATGATTAAAGCTCCTTCATTGACTAAGCATTTCCTGGCATTCGTTCAGCCACAACTTTATCGCTCATTTTACACCGAATGAACTACATTTACTCTTTAAGAATCGTACACCAACAAACAAACAACAGCAGCAACAACAACAACAACAACAACAACAACAACAACAACAACAACAACAACAACAACAACAACAACAACAACAACAATCATCAATTTCTTAGCTGATGATGAATTGATTTCAATATGTTAACTGATTGCTGTTGTTGTGTGGTCTCGTTGTGCGGAATCAAGATGCATATTATTCTGAAAGAGGCTAAGCGTGGTGAACAGCATTCTCAATGCTTGGCAACTTGTAGTTCGACGCTTACATTTCGGTGACTTCATGACAGATTGTTTAATTGTCCCTTACATAATTCGTACTAAAATGCAGCAGGTCCACGCAAGCTGTACAGAGTCATACGCCGGTTGGTTTCTGGCGACGCCGCCGACACCAAGGGATGACGTAGGAACGTTACCACAGGTGACTGAACTGAATCGCTCGCAGACGTAGCATTGACGTCATGAGTAATGGAGAAGCACCGTGGGAGAATGAGTCAATTGTGGTAATCAGATATACATAACTCACAGATGCCTCGGAGGGAAAGAGAGTGTAAACATGGCCACAACAAAAACATCCCTGATGTCAACGACAACAAAGACAAGAAAACAAGAATACAGCAGCCATAGTAACAAGATCATCATCAACAGAGAAGAACAATTTAGAACAGTCAAAGGAAAAGTTAACGAGGCACAAAATGGAAAGAGAAACAAGAAAACACACACAAATAGAAACAATTAGCACACTATTCAACAGAGGTAAGGCTAATCCTTCCCTCGCAAGGAATCCTGCGTTGTCAACATCAAGGAATGTGAAAACAATTGACATGAAATCAGAACAGCTGTTATAAGAGATGCACAGTGTTTGTATTTCATTTGAAAAAGAGAAAAACAAGTCGTATTCTCACAAGAGAAATTGAGAATAACCAAGCGCTTCTTGCTTGCTTGTAGTTGGAATTTCTAACCGAACATGCGAAGGAACGTGTGAATATTGCCCGAAACTTAATTTGATAACATTTCCAAAGTTTCTTCTTTAAACTGATAAGAACAGTTAACCAGAAAAACACCATGGCACCCTCGGGAACAGTTTTCAGATTACAACTTGGCAGTCACTGCTTATAGACATTTTTAATGGCAAGCTGTAGGATTTCTTGTGTGAGACGCAGAAAGAACTTGTCATCAATTAACAGATGCTTCCTTACAGTGTCAGGATCCTAACGCAGTAATTGTTGAGGATTGGTGCCTAGTCACCATATTCCCCCGCGTTGATACAAAACCTAAGGCCATATTGTGCCATCTGTGCGATTACTATGTGATTGGTATCTGATTACCGTTATCCGTCAGGCTCATTGACTCGACTCTAACTCTTTGGATGGAATAATAGCATAGAGTTGATCTGAACAGAAATCGAGCTGACCGGCAGAGAAAGCGAACTCTGCTTACCCTCGTATCATTGGTATATGTAAGAGAAAGACAAAATCTAGTGGATTGGAGGCGTCTCTAACACAGTTTTAATAGCCATTCTGCTAATAATAATTAAATCGATAAAAAATCAGTAAAATCGTGTTACAACGGCCTTAGCATTGCAAAAATGTTGTTTCCATAATAAGAACAAAATTTCTAATTTCTGGAATATAAATCTTATAAACAAATACTTGTCCATGCTGTAAGCCACAAATTAATAAGCCAAGAACGAATATTGCCATTGTTCTTACACAGACTAAATCTTATTCCAAGAAAATTGATACTTGACTAACAGGAAAACAATTCTTGTCTAGATAATACTCTTAGTGTGACAGAGCTCACAATTGTTGATGCAATTTGGGTTTATATCGAGTCATGGTGCTTGCTAATCAGAATGTGCTATCTTCATGCCACTAATCAGACAAATAAATACAAATGCTTCATTATAGTTATCATTGTATCAATAATAAAGATTAAATCTCTTACCATTCGAAACCAAACTATGGACTTCAAAACCTCATTTCGTTCATCCTAGAAAGAAAGAAATCATTTGATTTAAGAAAACAAAAATTTATACAGCTTCATTGGTAGTACTTGATTGTAAATTAACATTGTAATAGTTTATCCTTATTAAATCTTTGTTAAATTCCAGCAATGATGTTTTTTTGCAATAACAGCAGTGTTTATTCGAGGATTCAAAACAAGGTGAGAAAGTCTAGTACAGTTTAAATAATTTCCCCAGAATTTAAAACTACGTAAAATAAATTTATAAATATTTACAATATATATTGAGTTACATCTACTTTAAATAAAACATTAACTAGCCTAATTTTAAATATAAAAATGGTCCAGATTCTGTCCTTCTGGAATTGCATTAATTATACAGAATCAGGACCATTTTATATTTAAAAGTAGGCTAGTTAAAGTTTTATTTAAAGCAATGATGTTGACTTTATTTGTCATTGTTAAATTCCAAGCAGTTAAGGACCAGCAGCAGCGTTGCTTAGCATTTGGGCATAGGTTAATTAGTCCAGTACAAATCACAGTTTTTCGTTTTAGCCCATAAAGCAGTATCTCCTACCTGAACATAGTAAAATCAATAGTTTATCCTTATTAAATCCTTGTTAAGTTCCAGCAATGATGTTGACTTTGTTTATCATTGTTAAATTTCAAGATACCCTACAGTTAAGGAC
The DNA here is from genome assembly GCA_900245855.1 of Calvadosia cruxmelitensis. Taxonomy (NCBI): domain Eukaryota; kingdom Metazoa; phylum Cnidaria; class Staurozoa; order Stauromedusae; family Kishinouyeidae; genus Calvadosia; species Calvadosia cruxmelitensis. Next base: position 4,239 of record OFHS01004011.1, on the reverse strand, counting down.
TGAGACAGCATCCGTCGAATAGCTTCAAAGCTGTTCACCTCACTTCAATAAAAGATCCATACACTGCAGCAAGCACCGACAAAGCAATATTCAAGTGACACACAAATAGCAATAACCTGCAGGAATTACTTGTGCAAATAATTAAATATAGTGAGCCCTTCCTTTAATTTCGTGTAGTACAATTGTACATAATGTAATTACTGCGTCATTCTGTAAAATGCGTTTTTATTGGCAACTGGTTCGCCGCATAGCGTATCAGTGGAATACGAGAAATTTAAATCAATTGATTGATTGATGATGATGATCTCAATACTTGAACTGGTCTGCCAGGCGCAGATCGAACTGAGATGTGTCTTGATCTCGTGACGTCTTATTTTCGTTACCTAGTAATAATTGCACATGCGCATTACATCACATTTCCCTTTGCAGGTTCCAGGTTGTGTCTCTCCTGATTGCAATCAGATCAGAAGTAATTGTGGTTAAATTAGCGGCACATTCTAAATACATCACACACTCGTACTAGCCGGGTTGAATTGGGAGCACATCGACAAATTTTGCTGTGTTTTTACTGGGAGAACTTGAGCTCAAAAATCACGTTTGGAAATAACCTTGGGAGCATCTGGTTTTTCATCAAAATTGCTCCAGGTTTGTCTGGATTAAAGCTCCTAACAAGGTCTTCAAGAAGCCGTTTGAATCCTTCTGTTATCGGCTTCCATGCAGAAATGGTAGGGCAAAGTTGATGCATGCCAACGCACGGACACATATTTCGCTTACTAAAGCTGCTCATAACAACAACGTTCTACAGGCTGGGAGCATTCGATTTCTTTATGAATTGAGTTTAATAGATCTTTATTTGCTGTACGAATGCACCTTATTTCAGTTCTCGATTGAATTCTGAGCGTTCCTCAGCCCAATAATGTATTAGGCAGCAAAATACGATAAAAACACGGTATTTTCGACTGTAAAACTGGTCAAAAGCCGCACTCCAGGGGTCCATTGTCGCTTTGACCGCGTGTCGGTTTGTATTTGTTCATTTTGGATGCTGCTCGATTGGCTGACCATCTACTGGATGTTTCTCTATGGCGATGGCTTATTCCAATCAGGCAGCCAAATAATTGCCAAGAGGATGTTGAAGATTGTAGGGCATGCATTTCGTGCATTCACTTAACAAATTTAAGACATGCTTCTATGTGAACCAAACCCCAACTCAACGAATTAATTGTCAAACTGTACGGGAGCAAAAATTAAATAAATTCAAAGGACTGCCAAACGATAGACAGCAATGGAAGTGAAGTGCATATGTATATATGTTTATTTGTCAAAAATTTTGACTGGCAAATAATGGGAAGAATGACTTCCATTTTCATAACACTAAGGTACAAATGCAAATTAAAGAAGACAAGATTTATACATTAGTTACTAGTATACAAGACATTCAGACTTAAGGTCTATCAGTTCTAAACTGTGTTTGAAATCTTGAGTCGATTGAATGCCGTCACAGATGCCTCCGGTAGTGCATTTCACCAAAAATAACTCTGTTCACAAATTGATGCTGAACAGACGTTAATTTACAGAGGGAGTATGACTCCTTTAACTTCACGAAGTTTCCGCGCATTGAATACTTTTTAAGATCATAAGTATAAAGCAAATCAATTTTTAAGTATACTAAATTGGGGCCTATTTTTAAGTCTACTACGTCTACTGTACATGTGAGGCGTGTATGCGTATCATTAACCAATGCGATCATTGATGACGATGCCGTTGTCATGGAATCTATTGTGATTGCGTCTGTGAATCGTAAGATATTGATGATGATAGTGTAGACGGTCTGGCTAATTGGAATCTATAGAAACTATAGCAGTATTGTGCAAATAGTAATTGACAAAAATAATGTTAAAGTAGTAAGTATAAGTACGAATTACTTTTTAAGAAATAGGTAAATTACAATTGTAAATAATCTTCACAAAACTATTTAGCTACAATTACAAATTACCGTGCCATGTAAAGTAATTAATTCTTAAATATGTCCAATAATTTACTTTGAACATTAAATCAATAACATTCAAGAAGGCAATTGAGATATTACACGCCATCCGAGGAGGTTTTGAAAGCGAAATGTAGTAACATATCTGGACTCATAATCAACGAAATAAGCTGCAGTCACGAATAACTTACTCTTGACAGAAAATAAAACTAATGTATTTAAAATGCGTCAAAAGTAATTCCTGGAGAAAAATAATTCTTACATTACAAAATATTTTCAAAAGAAAGATAATTAACTACACGAAAACTACTTGAAAATTAAGCAGTAATTTGTTACTGTTGTAGTAAGTACTGCGCAATATTGAAAGCTGGCAATGTTATCGGACGTCCGATAAGGTGGACCATGCTTCAATAGAAGATCAATCTAGAGATGGGGTGTGTTTCTTGTAAAGTATCTGATTATTTGAACTATCGTATAGAATAGAACACGCTTAGCTTGATACAGTTTTATTGCGAATGTTCTATTGATTCAGAGACATGTTGAGCCTTGTTGCATTAAAATGCGATTCAGGAGGCGGAATCTGCAGATCACCTTGCTGCAGATAAAGAGTCGTCTCTTTTGGAACATAACAGCTTGGTTTTAATGGTCTGATTAGGAAAACAGTGACTTATCAATCCTAGTCTCAAAATGGCGGTTATCAGCTGCCAAACAAATGTTATCTGGTTATGTTACATAACGAATCATTATAAACAGTGTGTCGGCTTAAATGGAGAAACGTCGAAAGTCCTTCGGACTATCACGCGACAAGGTTAAAATGACTACGCCTGACTCTTGTTCAATGACCATTTCTGCATGCACCTGAATTCCAGCGATGTCTCTGCCCATAGCAACAGACAAACAAACGGCATTTGTATAGATTTTAATTGTATTTGTACGTTAGTTTAAATTTTAATCATTTATTTCTGAACTTATATCGTTTTAATCTTGACATACCCGATTTTGAATTTCCAAAGAACGCTGATGGGGCTAACTCACAGCAAAAATAGCAAAGACGATGGACTAGATCATTAAATAGTTGGTTGAATAGCCACGAACGAATCTTGTATAATTATCATGACTTAGGCGCAATTGCAACACTCCTGTATGATATACCTCCAGACTTGTTATCATCCATTCCTCAGTTAATCAAACAAAATTATATTCTTCTTCATAAAATTCAGTAAAATTGCCAAAAAGTTATCAGTAGGTTTCTTTTTATTATTAGTTTTTTATGCTACGGAAATTTTTTATTATTTTTTAAAATATATCTAATCTATTTCGAGATTGTTTTACATATTTTAATGCAATTTGTTTTGTCATTACGTGTATACAACTCTGTGGGTCTGACATGCGACAGTAGAAATGGGTGTCACCGCCACTAGAAATACAGATGCCTTGAAATATCCCTCCTCTCTATATTAACCATGATTGCACAGTATTTATGTTTGATATTTGTAGATTTTATTGGCATCAGAGCTGGCAGTTAATACAATTAAGATATGATGTCATAATTATTATACCATTTGATCAATTGTTGAAATAATAACTGTCTGGCTTTGCCAAATCGACATCATAAATTTCATGTTTAAAATAAAAGTGTTTCGCTTACCACTTCTAGAATTTGTACGAAACCCAACGCAAATTCAACGTTGGTCTTGCCAGGTGCCAAGGGTCTGGGACGGACATGGGAGGCGTAGTCGTTCAGGAGCTCTCGACAAAGGGACTTCTCATAGCTACCATTTTGACAAGCAACTGAAACAATATAAAAACCACGTAGAAGCAAGCTGCTTACGAGTCACCATGGTTACAGAAATAAGACAATACGATTATAAGTAGTTTTACGACTGCAAAATATTATTGCAAAGATATTCAATATCTTCAAAATTTTAAAATATCTCAAATATCTTCAAAAATTTGTTGCGTTTCCAAACTCTCTCTAAATCCTGTTTTCAAAGAATCCAAGCATTCTGCAGCTTATGAAATTCAAGGCCAAATTTGATATCCTGCGTTTTAGTGCAATGAAACTTTTGTTGTATGTCCAGCTGCTAAAATAACTTCATCCACTGAAAGCCAGAGTTAAAAAATTATATTTTCTTGGCGTATAATTATTCACTAGATTGCAACAAAAGCGTGACCCCATAGCACGAAGGTCATCACAACAACGCTACTGCTGGCTATGACACAATCCCGCCTTGTCGATAATAGTAATAATAATA